>JADNYI010000409.1:0-28619 GCA_015501065.1 Infundibulicybe gibba | reverse complement strand
TGAAAATTGAGAGATTCCGATTCACGTACTATTTGTCCAGTTCACTTGGTCCATTTTCATTACATTCTGGGGTGAATTTCTCACCGAAAGACCTGGATTATTTTCTACAATATTCAATATCTAATCGAGTGATTTTCGTTGGACTTTCACTTGAAGGGAATCAAAGATGGTAAATGGCACTATATGAATGCATGAATTATATCCATGAAAATTCAGTTCATACATCAAGAAATTCAATCGTAGAGGGTGGCAGTTTTTTTGCACCTGTATCCACGTCCAACCACAATACACCACCCCCACCCCATACACCCAATGCCACCGCTACACATTCATGTCTCCTGATCCACCACTGGGGCAAAATTACGAGCCTCCCCACGAACGGCGCCCCACGAACGACGCACCACGGACGGCGCCCCACGAACAGCCCACGAACGGCGCACCACGGAAGCGCCCCACGGAAGCGCCTCACGAACAGCGCCCACGAACGACGCACCACGGACGGCGCACCACGGACGGCGCACCACGAACAGCTCACGAACGGCGCCCCACGGAAGCGCCTCACGAACAGCGCCCCACGGACGGCGCACCACAGGATGGGGGCGGACGGACGGATGACGCCGATGGCAAAGGGCCAAGTGTGCCCAAAGCTCTCCCCCTTACGGCGTGCATAGCAGTGCACACTACCATAAGGGCAGTCGATAACCGTTTAGTCTCGCATCTGGAAGGGAAGGGAGGATGGCGGGGTCAGAGAAGCAGGCGACGATGGGCAGACAGACGTGGTGGGATTCCTTGATGATGAGTGAAATGGATGAGCTCTGTAGGTTAGTTTGAATATGTTTTCAACGGCAACCCAGTCATATGCTCACTCTTCTGTACTTCATCGCTGCAGCGCCCACCTGCCCCGCCCCCCAGTCGTGGTGAGCCACATTCATTGCCCGCCATGGCTCGCGCAATCTGTTTGAATATACGATCCCTCGGCCTCCCCCAGCTGTTGATATATACTTCTTCTTGCGGTGGAACCCGCGAAGTGATCAGAAGATCATCAGCGCCCCAGTCGCAATAGCAATAACCAAGAGTATGGCGGCTGGAAAAGACAGAAATAGGTGTGGTGTATCAGCGTTCAAGACACATACCTGTGCTTAACCCCCTCAAATCTCTTTGATTCTTTGATAGCCAAGTGCCGCGTCCCTCGTCGTTTCTGCGCCAGCCATAATCGTTTTACCGAACTCTCTACTATCCGGCCTATCGGTTTCGACAAAGTCGTGCTCAAAATGGTTGTCCATGTATGGGGAGAGCCGGGGATTATAAAACATGCTGATAGCGAGAGCTAGATAATCCTGTCGTATGCGGTGATGACCTAATAGCAGGAATCGAGCAGGAACGTGAGTGCGCTCACCATTCCACGGCTGTGAGCCTATTTCGTCCGGTGGTGCAGCGGGCTGAAGGTGTAACGGTTAGTGGTAACAAGGCAGTAGTAATCACTGCGAATACCATGTTATATGGGAACACGAAGACGTCTCAGGAGGGCTGAAAATTAGATTAGGATATCTGAGCGAAAGCGAGGGCAAGGATACCTGCAATATCTTGCAATGTTGCTCCAGCCGTCGTATTGCATGGTGAGAGGAATTGTGCACCCAGACGGTGTGCCGCGCTCTTGTGTGATGTCGCTCGGTGGCCCGTGGTAGCATTTTTGAGGGCGTGAAGTATCAGTTAGAGTGTAGTGTGGTTGGAGCAGAGTGCACTTACATGTGTGCGTTTGTGTTTGCGTCTTGAGAGCATACGCACCTCTATACCTCTTTACTTTACCAACACCGACATCTCACCTCAGTCCACATCTGCTCAGCCAACATGAATACCGCTATCTATTGCATTCGCTCGTACAAACCAGGGAGCGCGACTCGCGAGATGATTCGTCAAAAGATTTGTAGGGTGGCTGAGGTCGAGAAAGCGCGAAATCCGCAACGGGAAATGCGGTGGATATTAATGTAAGTTCCTCTCCGCTATTCATAGTAGGTCTACTTATCTTCCTGATTGTAAGGGGGCCCCCCCACTTCTCCCGGTCCGACTCCAGAAAACACTGGACGACACGCGGCGTCACTGACGATGGGTCCGTTGTTGCCACGGCGCACATCTACCGGCGAGGTAAATCCGTCTTGTATGGGAACGGAGGGCGATGGCAGCGGGACGGGAAGTTGTTGGACGTTGTGCAGTGCGGGGTGCCGTTGTGAAAGCGAATATCTCTTGTGATTATATCATTTTTACCACCCATGGAGATGAAATATGCACGTATCTTGCGATATATTTGTATTATTAGTGTTCATAACCTTGTGTTTAATAAATGGCGAAAGATCGCCCCCTAGGACTACGGCGACGTGGTCGCGATATGGAACTACAACACGGAATGAAACTTAGTACACGTTAGTATACTGCAGGTATTGAGAATGAGGGCATCGGGCCCAGGAATAGACTCGCCAAGTATATATTATATTGTCTAGAGTGCTATATACACTCGGGCGGCTGCTCCTCTGCAGGCGATCTAGAATTACGGCTCCATAATCACAAAGCACAGGCGACACACAGGTAGCAGTAGTGACTCACTCGAAGCTTAGCCCACACATCCAAGAAATTCAATCATATTTGGTATTAAGTATCGGTTGTCTCCTACTCTAGGGAATCTATTTCCATCCCCTGATCCAAGTCATCATCCGAAGCAACGCCCGAGCTAACACGCCGTTTGCGCGGAGGGCAGCAGCCTTTCTGTAAGCCTGTTTCATCTTTCCACGGTACTTTGATCCATCATTTTTACAGGTTTCGTATGTTTTGTGATTGTTGAAGGTGCCTTTAGTTAAGTATTCCGTCGCCCAACTGCCGCGGAAACGTCGTAGGGCCGGTAATTGATCTTCGATCTGTGGGGAGCGAATCAATTACCCGAAATGAAATATATTAGTTGAACATACCGCGTCATATATTTTTGCGAGCCGTCGAGTTGATTGATCTTTCCAGCGGAGGGTCCATTCAATGCGGCCAGCCCTTAAAAAATCGCGAACTACAGACTTCACGATTGCATTAGTAAGGGAAGATGATATGTAGAAGCAAATTATACCCGTATACGAGCCCACTCAATGTCATGCTCAGAACCCTCAAGGTCCATGTAACGGCGCAGGACCTCGATGGAGACGCTATCGATTCTGGAGGGCCGGGGGATTGACCCTTGATTCGTATTGGAGGTAGGGGCATCGTGACTCTCTAGCTGAGCTTGGACCGTCGATAGTTCCTGCTCGGCAGCATTGCGCTCTGCTTGAGCTTCATCTAAGAGTGCTAAACGTCAGAGGAAAATTATCAGCCATTGAGATAGGGATGAGTTCAATAACTTACCTCTGAGCCGTTGGATTTCATCGTTGTCGCTTGCCTGCTGAACGGTTGTGGCAGCCGCCCTATTCTGGGCTTGGGTTTTTGCTCGTTCCGCAGCTCTAGCTCGCTTGTTCGCTTTCTTGGTGCGTTCTTCCGTCGCATTTTTCGTCGCATCCCTTTGGCGTTGAGATTGGATTCGTTTTCGCCGGGGCGGGCTGTTGTCGTCGGCGGAATCTTCGGCATCTCCTGGAGGGCTGGTGCAAGATCTCATGGTGAGTGGATTGCGAGCTGGGCAATGCTGACAAGTGGAAATTCCGGCATAGTGGCAGTTATAAGGCGAGGCACTTGGACACTAAACGGTGAGATGGACAAGAATTTTTTGGCAGAGCTGAGGTCCTCGGTCATGTGATCTTGATCGATCAATCAGATCCCGGGTTCCGGGTTCCAGTCAGCCAGGTCGCTCAACGACCTTTTCAAAAACTCTAACCAATTCTGCTCATTTCTTTGTACCTCTAATTGCCGTTTTTGTTTTCCCCGGGCCTCACTCGCCTTGACCTGGAGGTCCTAACTTAGGCAAGTGCATACTACACTCGGTAAATAACATTCAGGACTCAAAATTATTTGTCCAGGTCCATTTCGTTGCATCTTGCTCCGGCTTCAACACCCATATCGCCTCAGAGGACTCAGAATGGTGTCGAGCGGCGGGTCCTAGGTGGCGGCGGCATTCCTGTGAGTTAACAATGAGATTCAGGACTCACGGAATTATTTGCCTAGTTTCACTCCGCTGTATCCTGCACCGATCTCAACACCAGCATCGCGGGTGTCCGGAACGGTAAGCATAGAGGGTTCTTTGGCGGCGGCAGTACCCCCGATGTCGGTATTTTTGTGGGTTAACAATAACATCCAGGACGAGCGGAATTGTTTACCCAGTCCCGTTTCATACCTTGCTCCGGCTTCAACATCAATATCGTCCCGGAGAACTCAGGATGGTGTCGAGTGGCGGGTCTCGGGTGGTGGCGGCATTCCTGTGAGTTAATAATGAGATTCAGGACTCACGGGATTATTTGCCTAGTTTCACTCCACTGTATCCTGCACCAATCCCAACACCATCATCGCGAGGGTCCGGAATGGTAAGCATAGAGGGTTTTTTGGTGGCGGCGGTGCCACCGACGTCAGCATTTTTGTGAATTAACAATAACATCCAGGACGAGCAAAATTATTTACCCAGTCCCGTTTTACACCTTGCTCCGGCTTCAACATCAATATCGTCCCGGAGAACTTAGAATGGTGTAGAGTGGTGAGTTTTTGGTGGCGGCAGCGGTATTCTCGTGAGTTAACAATGACATTCAGGACTCACAGAATTATGTGCCTAGTTTCACTCCGTCGTACCCTGCCCCGATTTCAATGTTGGCACCGCCCCGGAGAACCCGGAATGGTACAGAGCAGTTTTTTTGGTGGCGGGGTTGTAAATTGACAATAGCGCTAGGAGCGACGGAATCATTTGCCCAGTTCCGCTTCTTATCTTGCTCCGGTTTCGACGTCAACGCTGCCCTAGATTTCCAGAAAGGAGTAGAGCGGTGAGTCTTTGTCGGTGGAGGCATTCTTGTGAGTTAACGATAATATTCAGAACCAACAGCTCCTTGCTCCGATTCCAACGTCAATGTCGCCCTAGAAGACCCAGAGCGGTGTAGAGCGGTTCAATGACAATTTCGCTGATGTCAGCAATTCCTTGTGAGTTAAAATCCCTCAATTTGGGACCACAAAACTCAATTTCATTTTTTCGTTCGGCGCCATGTCCTTTAATACCAACATCAATATCTCTATCACCAACAATGGTGTCACCATCAATGCCCATGTAGTATATTTAATTTATTCAGTCTTCCTTCCGATATTGACCTGTTATCTTTCTAGGTCCAACCTACGCCTGCCACCGGAAATGGAAACTCCAAGTCTGCCACCATCAGCCTGGATCTACAGCAGAGCGACAATACCGCCCGTCCAGCCACCGCCCCCAAGGCTAGAGAGCCAACTGTAATCGACATCAGTAGTGATTCGGATTCGGAACCAGAGATAGTCAAACGCGGTAGGATTAGGACCAAGCGGGGCCACCCCGAGCTGCAGGCATGTCTAGTGTGGTTGGCATTCGGGAACTTTATACTGATGTATCTGATCCCAGGTTAAAAGCTACGCGCGTCAGATGCCCAGGAGTTCCTCGCCCCCAAAAAAGCGCCATCGCGGAGTGATCGACACCACGCCCGGGCACTCCGCCCAACCTGGGGAGGAGCAGGTTCACCACTCTGCCGACACCTCAAATGGGGAGACGCCGCTCCCCCACATCCCTATCGAGGATGTCTTGAAGGACTTCGACACTCGGGACCAGACCGACCCTCCGTTCAAAGTTTTGCAGTATAAGGACGCCCTTTTGCAACGTGGGTTTGACGATCTCGAGGAAGCTGCTACTAGTTTGCATATTGAGTATATGGAAAAGAACCTTGAGATGCCGGAAGATCTTGTTCCTAAACTCCTACATCATATCTTGACATGGTGGGATTGCGTTCTGAACGGCAAGACATGGGGGACCTACAATGCTGAGCCAGTGCCGGCCATTTAAATCTCGGGTCTCAACGTATGAATCTTGCTACATTTCGAATATTAGCTTTGAACCTTATGAACAGATATACTTTGTACTATACCAGATCCCCGCTGTCCTATTTTCTGAATTCTATGTGGTTTCAACCTAGCGCGCGTCCGCAACTTAGTTGTATGGGGATTCCCCGCCTTGTGTGGAACTCGTAAGTATAAGTAACGGCCCTTTTGAAACAAATGATTGTAAGACTCCCACTAACTATCCAGATTGTGCGTCGACGTGAGTGATATTCTTAGTCCGTGGGATGGTAATATTGATGTCTTTTGAGTCAGAAAAATGCGTTGTACCTGCGGTTGCGAAAAGGACGTCTCACGGCGAACAGTCATACGCCATCTCGCAGGGACTGGGACCACAGCAGTCATAATTGCACAGCAACGCGCCCTTCGACAAAAACGCATCCATCATCTCCGCCATTCTCACCGTCGTCATTCACCACCCCATGCAGTGTCTATCCGCGACTCTGTTTCCCCCTCACCCGCCCCAGTGGGCGACGCTGCAGATCGGCCTTCTACACCTGAAGACATCGACATGCGCGGCACCACCGTGGACCAGCATAGTGGGCCGATCCTGGACTCCCGTCAACACCTCAACACCTCATCGCTTGATGATGGTATTGGCCGAGATATAGGTGGTTTAGAAGCGGGGACCTATCATGACGACGACTGGGGTGGGGATGAGAGTTCCGATGAGGAGGATGTATTTAATCCAGATGGGCTTCCTGTAGCGCCTTGGCTGCAGGGATTGTCGGCCCGGGATATCCTTGAAGGGGAATTCGAAATGGAGGCTGCTGCTCGAGGTACGTACTTCCTGTTTGTAAGGCCCTTTGACGGTTGTGAAATAATCCCTCCAGGTTATCACTTATCTGAAGACGACATGGACACCATCCGTGCCCATAATTACAAGGTCAACACCCTCTTAGGCTCCTGATCCTACGAGAAGCTGCCGAGGGCATTCCCGAAACTGTCAGGAATGCTCTCTCTTCAACAACTTCACTCCCGCATCGCCTTTTTAGCTGGGGTCAAGCCCGTACATTATCACTGTTGCATCAACTCTTGTTGTTGCTTCACAGGCGCGTATGAATTGATGGACTCTTGTCCCTACTGCGACGAACCGCGATACAATACCAGCGGAGGACCTCGGAATACATTTACCTACTTCCCACTCATCCCCCGCCTCGTCAGTTATTTTCTCAATGAGGAAACTGCCAACACGATGGACTACCGCAATAATTATGAACACAAACCTGGGCGAATGGCCGATGTATTCGACGGGGAGCATTATCGCAACTTGCGTTCGACTCATGTTACCATCGACGGCGAAAACATTGGCCATAAATTCTTTTCCCAGCCCACCGACATTGCCATCGGCCTCTCAACAGATGGATTTTGCCCTTTCAAACGTCGAAAAGAAACATGCTGGCCTCTAATATGTTTTAATTACAACCTTCCCCCCGAGGTCCGGTTCCAACTCAAGAATATATTATGTCTAGGAGTGATTCCTGGTCCCAAACAACCGAAGGAGCTCGACTCCTTCCTTATCCCCTTCGTCGAGGAGTGTTTGGAATTGGAGCGGGGAGTATCTGCATTTGATAAGCGACGCATGGAAATGTTCGTGCTATACGTGTATCTCATTCTCGTTTTCGGGGACATGCTCGCAATTGCAAAATTGATGCAGATGAAAGGCCATAACGGACTCTCCCCATGTCGCGCTTGTACCATCCAGGGCATTGAGGACAAACAATCTCCTGGCCACGCGCACTATACACCACTTCACCGCTCTTCAACACCGTCGTACGACCCGCTGGCACTTCCACTCCGGAACCACGATCAGTTCATTCGTCAAGCAACTCAAGTCATGATGGCCCCAAGCGATGCCGAGCAGAACCGCCGCGCAAAACGTTTCGGTATTAATGGCGTCCCCATCCTGACTCGACTTTCAAGCCTTCAATTCCCCGCGTCGTTCCCGCATGATTTTATGCATGCCATCCTAGAAAACGTCCTTCAAACATTAATCAAGGCGTGGTGCGGTAATTACAAGAACCTCGACAGCGGCAGCGAGGATTATATCATTCCGAATTCAGTCTGGAAAGCGATTGGAGAAGCTTGTGGACAGTCGGGACACACCATCCCATCTGCCTTCGGATGCCGCATCCCCAACATCGCTACGGAGCAACACTATTTTATTGCAGAGTCGTGGCTTTTATTTGCTACCCTGTTAGGACCTGTACTCCTCCGGCATTGATTTTCAAAACAAATCTATTACCAACACTTCGTTTCTCTCATAAAACTCATTAACAAATGTCTCCAATTCGAACTCACGGATTCCGACATTGATGAAGTGGAAAAGGGGTTTGCGCAATGGGTTCTTGATTACGAGCGGTAGGTTTTTTACAATATTCATGCCTGACTAAATCAATTCTGAGCCTACATTTATAGGATTTATTATCAATATTCCGACCACCGCCTCCCGTTTTGCACGCTCCCAATCCACGCGCTTCTGCACATCGCGGACGATATTCGACACATGGGGCCTGTCTGGTGTTTTTGGGCGTTTGTAATGGAAAGGTTCTGTGGGTCGCTCTTACCATCTGTCAAAAGCAGGAAGTGGCCGTACACAAGCCTGGCACATCGAATCCGCGACATCGCCTTCCTCAACCAGATCAAAACTATCTACAGCCTGGCGCATGAACTCGATCTCAGTGACAATCGAGATATTGAGAGAAGCGGCATTCATTACGCGGGATGTAAGTTGCCCGATTGCATACTATCTCCCCTCGCTGACTCCAAACGGGAATCTAAGACCCTCAAATTGTGATGGTCAAACCGTTTCGTGATACTCAAATTAGCCTTGCGCTTCGGAAGAAAATTGCATCTCATCTCGCAATAAAATACTCAACCACGGACGCAATCGCACTGAAATTTGTACCCAGCACCGTATCCGAATGTGGAAAGCTTAAAATACTAGACGGTGGAGACCTCATAGACTCCTGCAGCTTCTCTCGTAATACAGCCCGGGGGCGTGACAAATCATTCGTCAAGGTGCGTCCAGCCCACATTAATACTACCCGCTTGATCTCATTCAAAGATGATAGTATACCTTGGAGGTCGACCGAAACGCGCGCTACAGAAACCGACCTGTAGCTCTTGAAGAACGTTCATACTACGGACAAGTCAATCATTTCGTGGTTCTTAGCCTGCCTTCTACTTGTCCATTTATCCAGGCCAATCCAACTCACGCTGCGGAACGACCCTCAAGTGTGATCATGGCTGCGATTGCTCCCATCAAGCAACCATCAGTCAACGAGCTTGGAATGTCGTCCTACACGGCGCTTGAACCAATCAAAATAGTCGATGTTTCTACAATCAAATGTGTCGTTGGAAGGGTGAAAGATCGCAATACATGGACGATCATCGAGCGCCACTCCATCATCCAGACCTTCGATGACTCGGAACTGGAAGCTACTGGGAATTCTACGAGGGGAGACTTGGAATAGATAGCTGGGACACCGCGGAACAGGTACCAACAATCGCCTTACCCCCCACAGCAACTACTGGTACAGAAGTCGCCCAAAGCGATTAGCCCCTCACGCCGCGTCGAACCGCACGAAATCCGGAATGCTACAACTTCGCCTCGGCCCCAAGTCGTTCCGGCACCGTAAGGGCATTGTCTGGACGCGTCTCCGTCACCCCCAACCCGTCAATTCGCCTAACCTCATCAGAAAACATGCCCAAAGTGCCCGGCGTGGCCGTGTGGCTCAGGCCACACACGCACTTAGGCCTTTCTCCGGGTTTCTCGCCCACCCCATAATCCATTGACTTGTTCACTTCGGCTCGCGTTCAATGCTTTCCTCGTCTACGCGTCGCGTCTTCCAGGATGTAGGCTGGATGGGCTTTAAGATGACCAGGGACAACGCCCGTGTCATCAGATGATCCCATTCTCTAGCGAGCGCAGGGCGATGGGTGTCGTCGTTGAGCTTCCCGATGGGTGCTATCGCATTTACCTTAAGGGGGCCAGTGAGATCTTGTCCAGAAGTGCACCACCCATGTTGTCGTCCAATCCCCTGGTGCGGACAAGGTAAACGGTGTCGAGATCAGGCGGATAGACTCACTCGCCGAGGAGAATATTTCTAGGACTATCATCTTTTATGCCAACCAAACTCTCCGGACTATAGCACTGTGCTATCACGATCCCTTTTGGTCTCGGACTTCTGATGGCATCAGTATATTACCCTATTTGTAACTGTCATCTCGTCTAAGTACTTATCCCTTGTTTGACATAGGATCCACGATCTGCGCTCCAAAGGTTTCCAACGTGGTAGACGGTAGAGTCAAGCGTCCGCGTCGTCTCGGGTCCTCCGTAGTTGAGGGGGCCAACCATCGTACGTCGATAGAGGCCCGAGTGCGCAAACAGTCCCCGAGTCATTCCTACCGCTTCGGACTCACGCGGTGCAAAGATCATCGGCCAGCTCCCATCCCATACCATCAATTACCTATCTTGTCGCCTTGGGCATACCGGCGCAAGAGTACGCGCGCGGTATGGCAATGTTTGTTTGTATTCTCGTAAAAAAAGACGGCCTGCGCGGCGCGTCTTTCGAATCCCACTACGAAATTTCCTTCAGATTTAAGTGACTTATTAGTGAGTTAGTTTCCATGGATGAGCTAAGGTGAAAACCACTTAGCAGTCACTACGCTGTGAAATGCAAGTGATTTCTATTTCACTCAAATGTCACTACGTAAACGAGTGAAACATGACTTTAACTCAGAAACTGGGATATTTTCACTAGCTTTTCTTTGTTCAGTGGTAGTGTTAGGGCGTGAGCCTTCACAACTGATACAAGTCAATCGTTCGTTCTGGTTCTATCTTGAGAGTAGTTTCAAGATGTCTCCTGTCCAATGACAAAGGAGTTCAAGTCACTCTGAGCTGGTCTAGGCTCAGGTTCTGAGTAAGAGTGTAAAGGCGGTAGATTGCCTAGGTCAAGATGCTAATACAGGATGTACAGAAGAAGTATATATACTAAGTAAGAGCGACCATGAGGAGTGTGCATGTTAAGGGACTCTACAGCAATATATACTAAAGGAGAAGATATGCTGTAGACAATGAGTAAACCATGAGGCGCAGTAAGTCAGAGGATACCCATGAGGAGTCCATGAGGTAAACACATGTGCAACATGTGTTGAAGAGAGAAGCGTCCGTGTATGATGTCAGAAAAAGAGTAAGCCCCCTAGGAGCGCTGTAACATTACCCCCTGTTTATCGTTGAAGTCCCTGACTTCAATCTTGGTGATATGGTTCGTCGCACATGTTAGACATGGCGGTATTGTCGAAATCAAGATCCCCATCGGTATAGGGATGGTAGCTGGCATGGGAGTGGAGGATCGGTAGCGACATCTATCCTGGAGGTGTCCTGGTGCATGATTTCCACAGTGTCGGCAGAAGTAATGCTCGCAGTTCTTTATGATATGCCCAGGTAATTTGCATTCCCAGCATACTTTGGGGTTGGGAGGGGAGGATGTTATCCTGGGTCCGGTGGGGGTACGGGTTCGGAGCGGTGTGGGAGTGGGTTCAGGGGATGAGATTCTTTCTACAAGGGGTCTTCTTCCAGCATGACTAAGGGGATTGATGGTGATGGTGTGTCCACGCGATCGACGGTTTCGGCGATTAGCATGGGTGCAGAATTGCGTCTGGGAGGGAATTCTACAACCTCTTGAGGGACAGGGACTCTTCTGATGATTCTTTGTGGGCGGATTAGGGGGGTGTCTGGGGCAGGTGGGGTAGAGGGAGAGGTGGTTTCGGAGGGGGGTCTAGAGGAGGGTAATCTGATAGTGGGTTGGGGAAAGGGGGTTCTTCGATATGCGGTCTGAGATGGGGGTGTCTGTGTCATGGCTTCTGCGGTCGTTCTGGTGGTCTGGGTGACATGGATGGCGATGTCTGGGGTAGGAGAGGAGAGTTGAGCGAGGTTTTGTCGGGATATAGGAAGGGGTGAGTTGCTGGGAGAGCGGGGGTTCAGGACTTGTTCGATTCCATGTTTCAGGAGTAGGTAGCTTAAGCTACCAGCTAGAGCTTCTTGTTGTTCAGTGAGGCGGTTAATTGAAGAGGTTATCTCCAGTAATTCGTTATGGATTTTTGGATTGGGACAGTGGTTTGGTTATTCTCGTAGAATGTGAGTAACAGGTCTTGGAGAATGGGGTAGTCGTGGCAGCTATGATACATAGTGGCAAGATCGGTGGTCTGGGTGAGGTGTTGGATGAGGTCCTCTTGGGAGAGTAATCCATCGGGGGAGTGAGGTTGTTGGTATTGAGGAGGGGTGCCTAGGTGGGCGTTGATGAATTGAATGAGATCTTCTTCAGATCCAGAGTGAGGGGTAGGGGACTGGGGAACGGAGGATGGTTCAGACGGAGGATAGAGGAGGGAAGGGGCAGTGACTGGGGATGGTGCAGGGGAAGAGGAGGCGGAGGTATACTGGGTGGAGGCGGGGGAGGACATGTTGATTTCTGTTTCTGAGGCTGGGGTAGTAATCGGTTGAGTACTGAGGATTTTAGTCCAGAGAGTGTCGCTTTTTATAAGCTTGAGGATGTCGGATGCATTACCAAAGTCGCGGGTTGGCAGCCACATGTTGTCTGCGGAAGGGTAACCCTTCCATTTGACAAGGTACTTGGCGCCACGTCTTTTCCTTTGTGTTTCAGGATGGCTTCTATTTCGTATTCTTCTTCTCCATTGATTAAGTCAGGGGGGTCGCGGAGGTAGTTGGGGCCATGAGCTTCGGTTTCTTTGTAGGGAGTTAGGAGGCATGCATGGAACACAGGGTGTATCTTCCATCGTTCTGGGAGTTCTAGACGGTAGGTGACAGGTCCCAAGACTTCGGTAATGGGAAAGGGGCCTTCTCGGCGTGGTGCAAACTTCCGGGTTTCATATCCGAGTTTCAGGTTGGTGGATTCAAGCCATACTTGGTCTCCTTTCTTGAAAGGGGTAAAGCCTCGTGTTGTTCTTTCGGCCATGTGTTGGCGTGCCAGTTCGTGTGCTGCAGAGGCTTCGTCCCTAGTCTTCTGGAGGTTCTTGAAACGTTCTTCTACTGCGGGTATGTCAGATTTCTGGAAGGGAGGGGATGGCTTTGGGTCGTATCCCATCATTAGGTAGAATGGGGATGCATTTCGTGCGGAGTGAATGCGTTGATTGTGTGTGAATTCCGCGGTAGGGAGCATGGATACCCATGTTTCAGGGTGGTTTGCACAGAAGATTCGAAGGTATGCTTCAACCTCCTGGTTTACACGTTCTGTTTCTCCATCGGTTTGAGGGTGGTAGGCGGTACTGAAGGCGAGTTTAATGCCAAGGAGTCTTCCAAGTTCTCTGGTGACTGCAGATGCAAATTGGGGGCCTCTGTCAGAGATGATTTGTCTGGAAGTCCGAATCGCTTGTATACGTTTTGAAGGATGAGGCTGGAGGTTCCTAGAGAGTCGATGTTTTTGTTACAAGGGATGAGAATTACCCCCTTTGTAAGCCCTTGGTCTACCACGACCAATAATGAATCAAATCCATCGGATTTGGGTAGATCAGTGACAAAGTCCATAGAAATTTGGGAAAAGGGTCGGTTGTTGGAGGGTCCTTTAATGGGCATTATGGGTGGGGTTGTCGGGTGGGTATTAACCTTGGTTTGTTGACATGTTGCGCATCCTTCTACAAATTTCTTTACGAAGGTGTATAATCCAGGCCACCAGTAGTCTCGTTTGATTAATTCTAGTGTTTTAAATCGTCCAGGGTGTCCCATGGAAGGGAGGTCATGGTATTTCTTTACCACATTTCTGCGGAGTTCTTCGTCGGGAGGTACGTAGCATCTGTCCTTGTAGAATATGAGTCCTTCATCTGTTCTCCAATCTGAAAGAGCGGATTTCATGGGGGGAGTACCCCCTTTTTGGATTGCTTCTAAGGCTTGTGTGATGATTTCATCCTTGAAGGTAGAGGAGAGGATCTGATCTCGGAGGTCGGTGTCGATGGTTTTAACAAATAGTGCTTCGGGGAGTAGGGTAATGTCTTCATTGTCGTTATCTTCAGTGGGATTCAGGTCTTCTCGTCGGGATAAGGCATCAGATTGTATCATCTGGGTTCCAGGGACATGGACCAGTTGCATGTCAAATTCTGATAGGAAGAGGCTCCATCTGGCTTGTCGACGATTTAATTTCTGAGCTGTCCTGAAGTATGTGAGGTTTTTGTGGTCGGAGAATATGACAACAGGGTGAGGGGAGCCTTGGATATAGTGTCTCCAGGCTTCTAGGGCACGTACAATTCCTAGTAGTTCTCGATCGTAGATTTCGTAGTTTCGTTGGGTTGCGTCAAAGGATTGGGAGAGATAGGCACAGGGATGCCAGTCTCCGTTAACGTCCCTTTGCCTAAGGACTGCTCCTGTGGCGAATTTGGAGGCATCAGATTCTATTACAAATGGTTTTGTAGCGTCGGGCATGAGGAGTACTGGTGCTTCTGCAAATTTGGCTTTTAAGGTGTCGAAAGCTGTCTGGCATTCTTCTGTCCAGTCCCATTTAAGATCTTTCTTGGTTAAGTTATTGAGTGGTTTGGCGATGTCGGAGTATTTGCCAATGAATCTTCGTAGAAGTTTCCAAATCCTAGGAAGGATCTGACACCTTTGACATTAGTGGGGGTAGGCCAGTCTTTGATTCCTTTTAGCTTTGCAGGGTCCATAGCAATATGGTTGGGACGGATAATCATGCCCAGGAATTCGATCTCTTCTTGTTCGAATGCACATTTTTCCAGTTTAAGGAATAGGTCATTTTCTTGGAGTCTTTGTAAGACTCGGAGGGTTCGTTTTCGGTGTTCTTCTAGGTTATCAGAATAGATTAGTATGTCATCCATGTATATGACAATCCATCCTTCATCAAGCATATCTCGGAAGAGCTCGTTCATCATCATCTGGAATGTGGCTGGGAGTTGCACATTCCAAAGAACATTACCTGTGGTTCAAAGAGTCCGCGGTTGGTTTTGAAGGCTGCCTTCCATTGGTGACCATTTTTCATCCGTATGTTATTGTATCCTTGTCGGAGATCAAGTTTGGTGAATAGTGTAGCTCCCTTGAGTTTATCCACGAGTTCTTGGATGAGGGGAAGGGGGTAGGCATTCTTGATTGTTCCTTCGTTGAGGTACCGGTAGTCCTGGCAAGGTCTTAGTGAACCATCCTTTTTGCCAACGAAGAAGAATGGGGATGCCATGGGTGATTTCGAGGGAGTGATGTATCCTTTGTCCAGATTTTCTTTGAGGAATTCATCTAATTTAATCTGTTCTCCAGGTGTCAGAGGATATACTTTGCAGTCTTTAGGGATAAAGTCTGGTTTTAGATCGATTGCATGATCATAGATCCTAGATTCTGGGAATCGTTCTGCGGCTTTCTTTTCGAAGACATGTTGGTATTTCCTATATGGTTCAGGGAGGAGTTCTTCTAGTTTTTGGTTTATCTGGGGGTTCATGGTTTGAGCAAAGTCTGGGATGAGGTGATTTTTGCTCCGATCCGAATATTTTGTCCATAAGAGTATCGTTTAGAATGTAAGCCCTTGTTACTATACCTATTCGGTTGATGGTTTTGTAGAAGTAGGCGGGTGTGTCGTGTTCCACGGTGAGAGGGGCTTCAGGAATGGGTTCAAAGATACCTATTACAGGTTCGCTTGGATGTACGCAAGATTAGTTCATCTGGTTCAAGGATGGGGGGTGTTCGAGGGTGTCCAATGGAGTGTAGCCAGGTAAGCAGTAGATGATGTCTGGGGTCTCAGTTTTTATCTCGTTGATGGGGTTTCTTCTTCTTCACAGTGATATCTTCGAGGGTGGGTTTGGGAAAGAAGGTGTAGAGATAGGTTTTGGAGATGCGTGTTTCCTGACTCGGAGTTTGTCCCGGATTTTCTTGAAGATCTGAGTACTCTTGATAGCAGGTTTGCTGAATTGATTTCAAGAGTTCCTTTTACCCAGTCAATGATGGGATTGATCTCCCTAAGCCAGGGGAGTCCGAGGATGATGGTTTCTTTTCCTAAGCCGGTGACCAATAGACGGGTGTGGAGTTTTGTTCACCTAACTGGATGTCAATCCAGGTGTAGTGGGTAATTTGTCCGGTTTTGTTTCGGGTGCCATCAACGTTATAGACAGCGATGGGGAGGAGAGTCTTTCAAGTGGGAGTTGTTTTTCTTTGGCAAAGGAGGAGTCAATGAATTGGCCTCCTGCTCCGCAGTCGATGAGGGCTTTGGTTTCAACGGTTGTTTCTCCCGATATGCAAATAGGTAAATGCATAGATTGGCGATCATTTTCGGTCACTAATACAGGAGAAATTGAGATGGGAGGCGAGACTGACGTTGATGCAGTTCGCCTCTTTAAAAACCCTCTTCATACATCTTTTCTAACACTTTTCTTTCTCCTCTTCTGCTAGATCTTTCATCAAGGCGCGGATTTTGGCAAAGGTGGTAGGTCCGTCTTGGAAGATTCTGGTGGGGTGGGTTCGATCTTTCTGACCCTAAAGGGTTTCCTTTCTTCTGGGAGTTTCCCATTCTTGTGGTCTATGGCGCGGTGGCCAGTCTTGTGGCATACGAAGCACATTCCCTTTTTCATGTGCTCAGCATGTTGTTCGGTGGAGAGTCGATCTACGTCCATGGCATCAGGATCTCTGGGTGTCACGTATCTGGGGGTTTGGAACTTCTTCTGGGGGGAGGAGGAGGGTCGGGTGGAAAAACGAGTGGCGATAGCTCTGGCTCTTCGGTATTGGTTGTCCATTCTGGAGGCTGCTGAGTACCATTTCTCTAGAGTGGATGGTACATTCTCCATGGTGTAGACTTTCTTCATTACTTCGGGATGTAATCCTTCCACGAAATATTCAATGAGTGCGGCATCTTCAGTTATTTCACAAAGGGATACTGGGACTCGGAATTTGGCGATGTACTCGTTGACTGTTCCTGTTTGTCGGAGTGTGCGTAGGGTGGTTCTGGCGGCTCCTGCTACATCGGTCTGGGCGAATGCTACTTTGAAAGCGGCTAGGAAATTGTCGAAGGTGGGCCAGCCGGTGGTTGAGTTGGTGAAGGAGGAGATAGATGCTTCCTTCCAGGAAGTAGCGGTTCCTCCAACCATATATGATAGCATGAATGCTACCTTCTTCTTGTCTGTGTTTAGTAGTCCATCATTGACTGCTATATGCAAAAGAATTTCGTTTATAAAGGTGCTGGTCTTGGTGCGTTCTCCATCATACTTGGTGGGTGCGCATAGGAAGCTTTGGGTGTTGGTTTCAGTGGACATGTCAGGGGTGTCGGTATATTCGAGTTCTTCTTCGGCTGGTATGTAAGTAACTGTGTCTGGGGAGCAGGGATTTGTTCAGTGGTATTGGTGAAAGTTTCTGGTGCAACGTCTTCAATGTGGAAATAGTCGGTGGTGTGTGGTACTAGTTTGTTGGCCTCAATGAAGTACCACTGTCTTTTGTTTGGGTGGAAGGCGATCTGTTTTTCTTCTAACCAAAATTGGTCTTCTCCTCTTTTCTGGACAACGGTGGTGCCGAAGGGTTTGATCAGGGAGGACTGGGAAGCCACGGTGGTGTTCTTGTTGGGGTTTCTGGTGGGGTGGTGGTGCGCCTGAACCTAGAGAGGTTGGCGGTGGTTGAAATCTTGACCTTTTGTTAGGGCGTGAGCCTTCTCAACTGATACAAGTCGGTCGTTCGTTCTGGTTCTATCTTGAGAGTAGTTTCAAGATGTCTCCTGTCCAATGACAAAGGAGTTCAAGTCACTCTGAGCTGGTCTAGGCTCAGGTTCTGAGTAAGAGTATAGAAGGCGGTAGATTGCCTAGGTCAAGATGCTATTACAGGATGTACAGAAGGAGTATATATACTAAGAGACAGTGACCATGAGGAGAATGCATGTTAAGGGATTCTACAGCAATATATACTAAAGGGGAAGATATGCTGTAGACAATGAGTAAACCATGAGGCGCAGTAGGTCAGAGGATGCCCATGAGGAGTCCATGAGGAGAACACATGTGCAACATGTGTTGAAGAGAAAAGCGTCCGTAGATGATGTCAGAAAAAGAGTAAGCCCCCTGGGAGCGCCGTAACAGACTTCACGGCCAGCCAGGATTCACGGGGCCGCCACCACAAGTCTCGGACATTATTGGAGCTACCAATGACTAGCGTTGAATTGGGCGAGTCACAGGTAGGCGTCGGCGAGGGGGATTTACTGCAACTTGACTCCGCGGGAGGGGTTCATCAAGCTGAAAATTGGCTGGACGCAAACTATCCCGGCGACGACCCAGAAAACACTGCGGAAGGTATTGATGTGGATGCTTTTGATCAGCCCACGAAATGCCGGCGTAGGGTAAGGTGCTTATTCTCTGCTAGGTAGGGTTTTATTAATTTAGTCAACAGGATGCGCCGTTCTTGGCGTGGATGTCCGAGCAGGACACATTTGTTTCAGAGTTTTTAAGACTGGAGGGCCGTGGAGATGCCCGAGGTCAGGATGGCTGCCCAGAATGCGGCAAGGCGGACTCGGGGCCCCTCTTTCGATGTGACGAATGTCTGGACCTACGTTTATTGTGCCAGCAATGCACAGTCAGCCGTCACAAAGCATTGCCGCTACACCGTATCATGGTGCGTTGAGTGCTGCGTGATAGACTTATAAACGCGCTAACGATTATCAAAAGGAATGGAATGGGAAGCACTTCACCGCAAGTTCCCTAAAATCGCTTGGGGTCTCGATTCAATTAGGCCATCTCTTCGGTCGAGAGTGCCCAAACCCAGCGGCTGCATTCAATAATGACTTCGTCATTATCCACACCAATGGGATTCATCAGGTGACACTCAAGTTTTGCAATTGCCAGGTTTCCCTGCTGCCGTATGTCCAGCTATTGCGCGCGCGCCTTTTCCCTGCGACTACGATTGCTCCGAGGACAGCCGCAACCTTCAGCGTGCTTCGTACATTTCAAATCACGAGTTTTATGTCAAAGATATCTGGCTATGAGTATTATCACGCTCTTTCCAGGATCACGAACAATGTTGGTGTTCCCCCTCCAGTTAGTATTTGAATCGATTATTAGAATATAGACTACTTATACAGCTGTACAATATAGGATCGCTACTCGACATTTATGCGCATGGTTAGGGAGTGGCGGCAGATCAAGCTGATGAAGCGGATGGGCCGAGGCCATGATGCAAGCGGGGTTGCCGGTACAGCGGAAGGCAGCTGTGCTGTCATTTGTCCTGCTTGTCCCCATCCCAACAAGAACCTTCCCGAAGATTGGAGGTCGGTGCCCCCCGAAAAAGCGTATCTTTATCCTTATCAGTTGTACCACGTTGGCCCTAATTCAATTACAGGTGGTTATACACACTCTTCGTTGGTATTGATGCCAACTTCCGGCTCAAGCGGCTCAATATCTCCAGCAATGAACGTGATCCTGGTCTCAACAAGGGATACTCATATATCGTGGAAGAGACGCAATTCAAAGAGTTCCTTAAGCAGTATGACCACACGCCGCAAGAACCAAGTACATGTAATAACCATGATGCCATCAAATCGGCAAGTATGCGCGGTGGCCGAGGGATTGCCTCAAGTGGTATTGGCACCATTGAATGCAGTAGGCATGATATGAAGCGACCGTGCTCGGTGGGCGACTTACAGAAGGGGGAGCGGTATGTTCCCTAATTTCATCATTACTAGGCTGCTTAGATTGTTGATTATTTATACTAGGTACGTAAATATGGATTATTTTTTCTTATCAAGCCTGCGCCAGAATACACCCGAGCGCCTTGTTGTATCCTACGATATTGCATGCCAATGGTCATTGAAACTCCGTGCACGATCCTCAAGTTACCCCGCGGATCTTTCGATCGATAGCCATCAGCTAACATATGTCATACCTAAATGGCACCTTGCCGCGCACCGCCTCCCCTGTCACGCAAATTATTCATTCTACTACACCCCATGGGTAGGTCGTACCGACGGCGAGGCCCCCGAACGTGGCTGGGCAGCGGCTAATGGTCTAGCCACTAGCACCAAAGAAATGGGTCCTGGGTCACGGAGCGACACGCTGGATGACCATTTTGGTGACTATAACTGGCGGAAAGTTGTCACACTAGGTATGCTCTAAATTTGTGTACGGTTGTGTAATTATGAGGACTCAGTGAGAAGCACAGCCTCATCTCTCCTTCGAAAGGTGGAAGAAGCCAAGAAGGAGCGATCTGAGCATGTCAATGACTTTCTGGAGCTCTCGGCTTCAATTGCCGCTGAGCATCCCGAGGAGCTTGAACAATGGACGACAATGGTCCAAGCTTGGGAGCAAGATCGGTCAAATCCCAACCCATTTGCCTCGTCGACACAACGTAAGTGCCCGGTCTGTTGTTGTAGCATTCTCCTACCCTCATATCTTCCGCTAGAAATCTCTGAGAGCGCTGTTCGTCTACAGCTTGCTAATGAAGAAGCAGAAGCGCTTACACTCGGGGCGCTGCACTTTATCCATGATGAAATTACTCCGAGTGTTTTTTTGACGCAGGGTATTGAGATTGAGGACCAACAGTAAAGCTCCATCACACATTCCCTTGCGTACCGCATATTAAATCCCCTAATTCTACAGATATATATTATGTGAGGACATCAAGGATTCAAGTCGTCACCCGACCGATCTACAGCAAGCAAAGCTACAGGAACGGAGGAATCGCCTCAGCCGCCGAATTGAGGCATGGTACGAGATCCAGCAGCTTTACATCCCAAGTGCGCCAAAAGTACGGATGCAATATGAATCAACCAATTCCCCTCCAGAGTCTTGGAACCTCCTCTTGCCATCCGAACTCCTGAAGCATCCCGGCATCTCATTTGACGCGTGTTTCATCAACTTTGAATGGAGACTCCGGTGGGCCCAGGCTTTTTCTGCCCTCAACGATCTTCGGCGCCACCTCCTTCTACGTAGTCAACTATCTCGATCAAAAGACAAGCATGTTCGTGGTCAAAGCGCACTGACCCGCAGCCAACGGTTAATACAACACGTTCAAGCCAAAATCAACCGGGATGCCCAGAAGTATCAGATCATTCATGATCGCCTCAAAGCCCTTGCCCCGATGTTGCAGCCCGAGCCAGGAAACTGGACACAGCAACTGCCCGTCCTTGTGGCTGCTGATATACATGGGCTGAACGTTGGTGATGAAGGGAGTACCGAGGGTCGTCGAACCCTCTCGTGGATTTGGAAGGCGCAAGGACCCGGGCATTTAGGAGAAGGAGAGCTGATGTCTGACGGTAAGTAATTCCCCTAGATGGCTAGGGCCGGACTAAATTGTTGCAGCGCTTCGACTTGAGTGGTGCAAAGCGCGCGCGCGCGCGCACCGTTGGCAAGAGGAATGCCTCTTGCTTCAAGAGGAGATGCGAAGGACGCTGGCTTTCTTCCAATCAGAAATAGAGAAGTGGGGAATGATCATTGCCGGCTTGCCCTCAACAGATGCAACCGAGGGTTTGAAAGCCTATGCTTGCCGCCAGGCCGATATTCGGCGGGGACTTTTGACCCGATGCCAAGATAGGTGGCGTGATAGTGATACAAATCTAATGACTGGCGATGGTGCACCGCAGGAAGGGGTTATGAAGGTGGAGTACCAACGTACCTTAGAAAAGAAATAGTAGCAATGACATAGATACATTTCTAACCCTCGACCGGGATTTACTGTACTGAGTGCTACCAATGAATCACAATACTTTAGTTTCGGCGTATGATGTATCATTGTAATATATCACTGATATATCATGGTAATACATTATATATGGCACCCACAATAATAGTATCTACAGTATTATACCCGACAACTGATAGACGATGATGTATCATGGAGATGTATCATCATTACCCCGCATGCGTCAAATGATGGCTGATTGGTGATATATCATGGAGATGTATCCCGCACGCGTCAAATGATGGTTGATTCAAGTTGGTGATATATCATGATATATCATGATATATCATGGGGTCCCGACATTGTTTGGTGTCATCGCTCGTTGCCCCGCTGCAATTAGTGGCACCGTGGAGCGCCCGAGCGCGCAATGTTGCTGGGGATAGTATACCATCAGGTCCCATGAGCACTGATAACAATGGTGCGCCTGACCTGATGCAAATTCAATAATAAAAAAACATACAGGGAGTGAAGAAAAAAACATATGAGGAGCGAAAAGAAATATATACGGAAAGCGTGAAAAAAAACATGGAAAGTGGGAAAAAACATACGGAAAGTGGGAAAAAAATATACGGAAAGTGGGAAAAAAACATATGGAAATATAACATTGAGTACGCATGCAAAAATAACATACGGGGAAGCGTAACAGCAAGCTGGAATGAAGCATCAAATATGGAAGAAGCCCAAGCGGACATGGAATCACAATCTGGTGAGGAAGCCCATTTATCAGCATCAAGATCCATTCCAAGAATGGAATTGGCGCGCTCGCTGTGGGCAACGATGAGCAGGATGGGTGGTTGCTGGGTAATCCGCACTACCCATTATGGGGATGATATATCAAGTGATGTATCACGGCTGGCTTATGGCCCGGCCATGGCCTGTAGGGTTTGATCCATCACGCCCTGCCTATTATTACAGTGAAATGATATATCATTCTGCCAACATGTGGTGCCCTCAGCAAGACACACCAACGGATTCAAATCAAAACATTTTACTTCTGGAGCAAACAGCCAATTAATTCATGGAACAACGAGAGAATACAATACGTACTATTTCAGATATTGAGCCCCCCGTCAAGCCTCTTGAGCCTAGGGCGTCATACCATGAGGGAAAGTGGGAATGTTTTGTTACCGCCACTCACAATAGACCACGTAGATTAGAAGCAGCTCGACAACATATCGATTCATGGCGAAAGCCGCCTTCGTGAGTTTCGACTCGCTGCCTCTCCAAATATATTTGATCTCATCATCGAAAGTGATGGCATGATCCCATACAACTGAAGTTATGCTAAACGCTAGTATGAGCGTTAGCTTGAAGGGCGGTTAGACACCAAGATGGCAAATTTCGTACCAGAAAAATAAATATTGGCGAAGATCTTTACGCTGCTACTTGTCAGCGACGACGCTACGACCTCGTTGGGAATCAAGCCAGGCAGTGACATCTCCGGGGAGTAGTGGTGAAATGTGGGGACCTTCTGCGGTTGTGCTGTTTATAAAACCAGATTAGAGGCTGTATCACCTTGGAATGACGACAACCTTAAACCAACATTCCAGCGATCTGTTGGGCTCTACGAACTGATGAAGGAATCACATGCATCAGAAAATAAGGAAGTCGATGTGACAATACACGTTGACCTCACATCCATCTTCGCCGCCCGTCATGGTTTCCTTCCACCGACATGAAACAAGTTGGCAAATGAGATGATGGTAGGTGTTAAACCTCTGGGTCTCTATCACATCGCTGATGAAAGTAGTTAGCGCCGAGTCAGATACATTGTGAAAAGAGACAAGCAAGAATAGAAACCCACACCGAAATACTCAACCAGAAAAATTCAAATGATATCAGAACATCAGGCATGGGGCGGCGCTTGGATCAGCATGAGATTGATTCTTTGGGCCGATTCTAATTCTGTCGACGTTACATCTTCTCACTCTGAAGATTGATTTTCGCTAGCATGTGCTTCTAGTATGCCGAGGACATTTGTAAAAATTTAGACCTGTCTCGAGGTAGCGAGGAGGATACTCTCTTGCCATGAGTGATTCATATTCAGGCCTCGGGCCCCATTCCGAGATCGCAACCGCTGCCGTTGATTTCAGAGTATTTGTCCCTGTTTGCTCGTGTTGCCGTGGTATGGCTTGGTCACGACTCACCGCGTTCAACGCCAATTCAACAGAACTGTCAAGTCGATTGCACATTCAGCTACTCTTCGCAAAGTCGTTATCTGAATCAAGTCAATGTCATCTCATCACAATCTCCCTCACTGCGATGACCGACCGTTAAACATGCGCAGGCGTCGTGTCATACCTGGCAGACCGGCTACGTTACCACCTCCGTGTTCAGGCCCCAGGGGCAAGGTCGCATAGCTTGGCTCATGACAAGGAGTCATTCGAACACCTCCGCAGCGAATTCCAAATGGAATCGTGGGCGTTTGTTTGCCCTGGACTCCGCTATAAACATACACACAATACACGGGGCTGGTCCAGGAGTCAGCGGAATTCCATTCACTACCCCCTCACCACTCTCGCGCATTTCAACTGTGGACCACTATGGACGATTCCCCCTCCCAAATCCCGGATAACCTTTGCATGTCGTTTTGCACGGGGTCGGCGTTGTTCGGCACAGGCTGTTTGCTGTGAGTCGTTATTGCCAGTATCCAGTCGACGCGGTTTACAAACTGCAATTTTTTAGCACCGACATTCCGTGTATTTGTGCATCTGCTCAGTTCGAGAGCAGCTTTGATCGGTGTACCATTTCCAGCTGCAGTTCTGGGGGCTCTGAAATTGCGCAGCAATCGCACGCTCAACGGTGTAGTGCGGGTTCCTCCATTGTATCTAGGTAAGCTCTCTCACCAGAATTTTGAAACTACAATACTTACGGACGTAAAGCAGCACTACTTCCATTCAATCGCAATCGCTCACCCCGGGAACTACCAACAGCACGCTGACTACATCGAATTTCCCAAAATCCTCCAACATCCTAATTGCGAGTTCAATTCCCAGCGCTTCAGGAACGCCAACTCCCCCGCCCCTCCAGAGGACCACGAAATCCCGGTTGGCATCATCCTCGGTAGCATCATAAGCACTATCGTCCTGGTAGCTGTCATTCTCGTCTTCTGGTTTCGTTCTCGCCGCCGCCACCGCCACAACCTGGTGGCCGAGGAACCTATAACTCCGGTTGAAAGCAGATTTGAGCCCAAGGACTTTGACGCAATCGAGCTTGCACAGTCGCAGCCGGCTTCGGCGTGGCCATATTGCCTGCCTGGAGACCCCGCATATGAATCCCGGGTTTCCTTCCACTCGCCAAGTATTGCCCCAGGTCAATCTCCTGCCCCAATGCCGGCTTCGAGTCCATCCAGTACCACGGCTCTCCCCCACAATCACAATCACAATCACCCCTCGCAACGCCTCCGACCCATGGAGAAGGAACGACACATCAACCGCACTGGTTTGGGACCCATGGGGCCACCGAAACCCGCCTCTCATATCCCTCCATGAGTCCCAGCCCATCGGCGCGCGCCAGCGTCTGGAATTCCAGGATGGCCCCTCAAACGACCGAGAGGCACGTGTAGTTGAACAACGACGACCAGCAAACCATAATATGTCACATATGTCATTCACCTAATATTGGATCTGTAGAACGTTGAATTATAGTCGGAGCCAAGGGGGGATCGATGGTATGCCGAATCACCTCTTGGTTGGAAAGATTAACTGATAATTTCCTAGGGTGTAACTATCACTCTAGAGTACTTGCGGCCCGCACTGGGGACACACTCTTTCATTTTATTTCCTCTGGACCTACTGCAATGTCGAGTGTTCGGATCCGCGAGCGCCCGGCGGCAGATCGGATTCCCAAAACAGGGACGGGATTCCTTACCTTGGGTATTGCGATTACGGCAAATCGGTCCATAATGAACAATATGTTGAGGATAACATCATCATAATTACCATCATTTTATTTGAATATCACTGGAGCTGCTCGGTCGAATCTACGGGGAGGGGGGCGGGGGGTTATTCGTGTTAATGTTATTGCTGCCGCTGTCGATGCCATGGCCATTACCGTGAATTAAAGGGTAGAGGTAACAGCAGCCTGGCTAGGGCAGCCCTTCTGGGTTTGGTGAAATGCCAGGTAACCAGAAGTCGGCGTACTCCCCCTACAAGCTTTAAATCTGAAGTGGAGAGTAACGCCTTCGACACCCTGGATGGCCGGTCGCAAAACGGCATGTAGGAATCCTTGAACCCACGATTTGATTTCATACATCGAGCCGGCCACTGAGTTGCACCATTCTCTAGCCAAACCATAGACGGAGGAGAGCCCCTCATCCCTCCGAATTCCGCCTGTGATGTGAGCTGATCGGGATCAGTTTGCTGACATGGTACAGCTAGTCCGGGTTGGGTGATTACATTGGCAATTGGGGCTGAGTACCATGACACTATAAACAGCTCCATCAAAGATACATGGGCGTCAGACCCACGACTTTTGATTGCCATCCCCCGTCTTACTACTCGATTCGGAACTGACCGCCGCCAGTGCCTGCTTCTGGTGGCTATGCATCGGAAATACCAGCTGCTTCAAACGACTAGGACAGCATTCAAGCATGTGGAGGTGTACCGGGACCTCTTCAATTCGGTTCAAGGTTCCAGCGCTGCAGTCAAGGTCATTCGTTGTTCCAGCTCACTGTGGCTCGTAAAATTATTGCTGACAACCGTCTCCAGCTAGCACCTGCTCCTCTCCATTACAACAGTCGAGATGGGAGGTATCGGGTTTCAGGAACGCTTTGGCCCGGCGAGGGATGGGATTGAACGCCACCCAAACTCCCAGGTGAGAAACATCTCGTGGAGAATGTGCTATATAACCTGGAGAGAAAACAACGCACCGACACCTTCAACGAAATAACTAGGCCCGCGATTTGACTGGGACTTTGAGACAAATTTCTAACGCCTCAGGCTGTTGACCCCACCTCAGTTCCCCTTCCGCTGCTAATCAAAAGGCCGCCAGAGGGTCGCGCTTACCAGCTCCAACTTACCTGCGGTTTTGAGCGAAAATCCCAGGTTCACGCAGGGGGATGGGGGAGCGACAAAGGGGCGGTTCCTCCCTGCTCTGCGTCTTATAAGGTTTCAGCATCTAATTTTCACGTGAAAAATGGAGATCGATCTTGTCAGATTCTTACCAGAGGGGAAAACGTCGCTTTAGGACATATGGAGTAGATCGACGTTAAATTATGTACCTGCCTAACTTGAAACATAATAAATAAATTCCACGATGTGGTGATTGATTCAAAAAGTAACATGAGAATATCGATTCAAAACCTTCAAATCTTCCTCGTATTTCACTTCGGCGATCCTGATAATGAGCCGCGAGTTGACGATAGCCGAGAGAGCACAAGTCAACCTGATAGCAATGAACTCACGAGTTAAAAGAGTAGAGCAACTGAGCTCACGTCACAAGAACATAGGAATTGCCACTCTATAATTAAAATGATTCAGTACCGTGCCACTGTACCATCGAAAACCGTATTCACCGCTGCAAAGGCGGTTAGGAATACGCCCAAGAGTCTGATTACTAATTATCCTGTCAGGACCCAGGGAGACACTGAAGGCGAGGAAAGACGGACCAAAGATGGCCTAAGGAACGAGGAGTTAAAACAGCGACAATGATAATATTAAGGCTTTGGTCGTACAATGAAGCTTAGCGCGCCGTCGCGGTGGAGCATAAAGATCATATCTGAATCTTCTCGACGCGGACAGCTCATGGCATTCAATACCATCAATGAAACGAGGAGGAAGTCAAAAAGTGCCTGTTTGACTCTTAAGAACTGTCAACGGAATTGATTCAGACGTCATACCATTGCTCCAAGACTAATAGCGATAAGTGGCGATCGGCTGGTCAATGCACAAAATTGGAGTCCCGGTATGACAATAATAGAGTCTGATGTATAATTATCGGATATATCATATGATAAAGCAAATGGTTTGCGTACCAGCTGTTACTTTAGCACTGATTATCGCCATAGTAAGTGTGCCGGGGACAAAGATGATTGAAATAATAAATAGCAGCTGAGCGATGATCCTCTTTCGCTCCCAAAGCTGATAAATGCGGAAGGAAATCAAACCTAGATAATCCCATCAGATAGTTCCTAGTGTTTTTTTATCCATCTGCACTCACATTGTGTCGTTGCAATGATGGATGTATTCAGAATTGAAAAGGTCCAAACAAACGCCCGACAGCTGTCCTCATACTCAGCGAACCGCAACTACCAGAGCCTGAACCAAACTACCGACTCCTAAAGTGAACACCCAATCAATTTCACACCGAAATTCCGAGGAAGTGGCTTGCGTACTATCT
This sequence comes from Infundibulicybe gibba, assembly GCA_015501065.1. Lineage (NCBI taxonomy): Eukaryota > Fungi > Basidiomycota > Agaricomycetes > Agaricales > Omphalinaceae > Infundibulicybe > Infundibulicybe gibba. Next base: position 619 of record JADNYI010000409.1, on the reverse strand, counting down.
CGGATAAATCCTCCACCAAGCTTCTTGAGCCTACAATGCCAATGGCAGATGAGAGAAGGCGGAATGGGAAGGCCGCTACCGCGCTTACAGTAAACAGCGTAGATCAATATTAGCTCCACAACATACCGATTTAAAATGAAGGCCGCCTTCGTGAGCCTTGGGTGGTCGCCGTTCCAAATATATTTAGCCTCGTCGTCGAAAGTGATAATATGGTCCCAAATAGTTGAGGTTATGCTGAATGCTGACGCAAGTGTCAAGGGTAGATACAGGGTCCAGACGGGATGGATATTATACCTGAGAAATAAATATTGGAGAAGATTTCTATGTTGTTGTCCACCAACAATGCTATGACCTGGTCGCTAGTCATGGCAGGCAGTGACATGATCAAGGAGCGGTTGTGTTCTGAGGATGTCTCTCACATCTACTATAACGGATGGCTTATAAGAGTGGTCATGCTTGCGATCAGTTTGGCTTCGTCGCAGGAATCTGATGAGTTCTGCGCATTGAATGACAGAATCAAATCAACATCACCAGAAACCGAGGGGCTGGTATGGTAACACATTTTTTATTCCCCGCCTGCCGTGGCCACCTCCAACCTGCGTATCAGGAGAAAACAGTG
>JADNYI010000408.1:0-28871 GCA_015501065.1 Infundibulicybe gibba | reverse complement strand
GAAAATTGGTGGCATTGGGTAGAGGCAACTGTACGATACCGTGATGTTACATAGGAACATGAATAGTTTGGCACACCAGCAGCACGCGCCTGTCTTCATGTATACTCGACAGCTGGCAATACAACAATCAGTCATAAAACACTAAAGCCCTCAATTCTATTGATTCGCGGAGCGGCGTTCCCTCAGGGGTGGCTGGATCCTTGAACCCCGTATGGGGAGTGAGCCTCGCGACACTGCCATCTTGGACTGAGTCGAAGCTAGGAATGAACACTTGGCACATTTTCACCGCAGACTAGGGTGACTTCCACACGCACCATTTAATCAGCACAATCTCATCCGGGGTCATAGCGTGGAAATACTTCCATCGATGATTGGGATTATATTTCACTCCGAGCGTCTGGCCCTCCCTATCTGGGTAAACCAATGCTACTGGGAATGTATCTTTCTCCACATCCACACTCCTGTAGTCACACAGCCCGAGCGGCCAGTCGACGGCCGCGTGGGATATGGGTCTCCAGAGGTTGATAAGCTGGAAGCGCTTAGAGAGAAGCGCAGGCGCCTCGGATGCAGGGAGGTGGCGGTGGACGCGCGCGATGGCAGAGGCGGTGGTTTGGTCGACATGGACTTGCGCGACAGGTTGGCGATGTTGGGGATTGTCGTCCGACAATCCAGGACGGCGACGACGTATTGCTGCGGGGGTACAAATGCACGGTTAGTACAAGTATATAGTAATAGGGGGAGAAGCGGGACACACTATGATCGAAGATAACAACCTTGCCAGCGCCTGTCAGTTCTTTGATGAGCTCGATGCTCTCAGGGTAGTATTCCTGCTCGATCTCAGCGTCATTTAGGAATGACACGTGCTTGGATGGCCGCTTGAAATATTGGAATCCGCAGGTATCCAGGGCGACAGAATCCTCTTTGCCTCTAAGGTTCTCGAGAACAACATCCTTGTCTGCTGGAGTCCAGTTCTTGTCATGTATTCCAGTCTTGGGGTCAGCATTGATGCATTGGTAGATGCGGACGCCGTCAGGAGGGTCTGAGAAGTAGGAAAGCGTTGCAGTCGTCGACACTGGGGTGATAGGCACAGTCATCGTGCAGCTGCTGGGGCAAACTTAGGTGGCGGAGTGGGGTAGAGATGATAAAGCAGATTTCCTAAATACGGCCTGGAGTGGTTTTCCAAGAGGCCGGTCCATCTGGTACCAATCAACGCATTAAGTACGATATCGGATAAGTCGTCAGCACATGGTCGTTCTATAGCGCTGGAGATCTAAGTTTGTGTGAGCTAGTACGCCCCACAGCGCTTAACAATCCACGTCAGCTTATAGGCAACTGGTTTCCCTTTACATCATGGTCACCCTTCTCCCATCGCCTACAAATCCAAAACTGCTTTTCAAGCAGCCAAGGTGAGCCAATTTTACCAAACGTGAATATTGGACTCCAGCATTCAATAGATCCTTCGCGAGGGCGACGTGAGTTTGTCAATGACGCTTCCGAACCTTTCACCAAATTTTGAAAGTATCAGATTCGCTGCTGGGATTATCATACAGCCCAGTTTCCACTCTGATCGTTGTGTGTCTTACCTTGTCCTTGCGGTATCACCTATTGTGTACACGGAGTCACCCATCACCGGATTGATGCTTTCCAATCATGCTCCGTCCGACGTTGGCACTGTGCGCCCTCAAACTCGTCCCACAACCACCACAGAGATTAGCAGGGCTGATTCAAGTTCCCCGGGAAGCAGCTTATCCCAGGCCAGCGATGCTCGCGGTCAACAATCCCTCGGAGAATTTCCCCCAGAACTTCTCACAAAGATTTTTGCAGCAGTAGTGGACAAGGAGCTCCGGCGCCGAGGTCATGGTCGACGGTCCCTAGCCCTCAGGCTTACATGGGTATGCTCTCGATGGCGGGGGATTGTGTTGGACACTCCTCATCTGTGGTCCAGAATCCAGCTCAATCTGGACTCCAGGCCATCATTGGTGGTATTGGAACATTATTTGACCAGGTCGAAGCAAGCACCACTGTCTCTCGCCATCACCAGCTATGGCGTACACCGAAGGGGCGATCCTGGACTCCATTCCTAAACATCCTTATCCCAGAAGCGTATCGTTGGGAGCATGTAGTTTTTCACATTGCTGAGTGGGGTTTTCAGTTTGCTCTCGCACCCATCAAAGGCCATCTTCACTCCCTCAAGTCTCTCACTCTATCATTTCTAAACACCGACGGCCGCATTCTCGATGTGTACGAGGGTGCTCCACAGCTCACTATGGTCGACGTCAGTGGGCTAGGCCGGCCTGAATGCATTATGTTACCTTGGCCACAACTCAGGGAATGTTATCTATATGAAATTTCTACAGCCTTCACGTCCTACAGGTTTCCAGGAATCTTGTATTCTGTCGCTTATCCTGGATATGGGTGCGACACTCCCTGCCACCCATGGATCGGATTTACAATTCCAGTTTAAAGACTCTGGAAATCACCCCTCACACTTCTTTGGACGATGATCTTGGTGTCGTCATTTCGTCTCTCTCCTCACTCTTCCCTCCCTCCAAACCTCAAATGCGCACCCATACGGCAGCCGGTTGACAGCGCTCTCTGGCAGAGCTTCTTCCATTTCTCCAGAGGTCTGCTCGGCTGCTCACGACTCTCACCCTCCGACGGCTCCCATTCTCTCTTGCTGAACTCCTGGAATGTCTTGAGCTCGCACCGTGCCTTAGATATCTCAACGTCAAATATGATTATGAAAACGAATATTTTGCATTTGACAATGAATTTATGCATCGCCTGGATGCCAACGCCCAGGGTATCTCGCCCCCTTCTCACCTCTCTTTTGATCCACGGACCAGCTGTGTTTGATGAGACATCGTGGCGGGCATGGTGACTTCGCGACGACACATTTCCTCCCACAATATGGCCGAGATTGCTTTGCTTGAGTACTTGTTTTGGGGTTGCTCTAGTCATCGAGCACATCAGATCCACTTCCTTCACTGGACTGCTTTGTGTCGGAGGGCCTGAAAGTGACCTATAAGCATTCTTGGGCTCTGGGGCTTAGTGCACGGGCCTGGGATTCGCTTCCCGTGGGGAAGGTCTCCCGATGGTACCGGGTACTTTCCCGGTCGGCTACCTTGGTCTGACTCCCCCGATGCATTGACGAGCCACCCCTCACCACGCAAAGACCAAGCATAATGACAGCGTGTTATCGAGTACCCGCCCGCTGATGTTTGGGACACCACCAACACATATTATAATTTTAGATCAAGGTGGGTATGGCTGAGACTTGCACATTTTAGCTCCCGGCTGTGTGCTAGTGACACCATTCGTTTTTATTTAGTTGGGGAGTGACGAGGCTGCCTTGGGTTGATGTGACAACAATATGTCCGCCTGCAATATACATAGGTACTACTAGGTAGACAAAGAAGATATGAACACAAACCGTGAAATATTTGAATTTGGTCGAAGCACGTTGTCTCTGTCATGAGCGCCTATGGCCATGAGGAACCAGCTGGCTGCTGAAAAACTATCACACCTTCGTGCTTAGGTTTTATCATTTGAAGAAACTGAGTCCAATTACTGGAGGTGCGGAGCCCGCACAGAATACGGCCCTTGTAACTATTTTACGAGTTCAGATTTGCCATTACGCGATCTTGACAGCATCAGTCCCGCGGCGAACAAGTTATGCAGGCTCCTGATCCACACTGCGGTTGCACATCCTGCCATTCCCTCAGTGCGACCTCGCTATCTCGTATACTGACCTACCCCGCCGCCATCCTCACTCATTTCCTCCAATCGAGCCCATCTGATTCGGAAATTACGCATTCTCGGACTGCGATATATTACCTAGAGAATCACTTGAAAAATACCATAGCGACCGATAAGGAGCCCCGAGATATGGAAGCCCAGATAGTCACTGCAGGCCTTGTCCGAAATGCACATAAAGCTATTCTATCACCACTTAGACGCTTTCCTCCGGAACTCCTCGCAGAAATTTTCACGGCAGTGGTCAGCGGGGGGGTTGGACTCTGCACCCCGAATACGAGCCCTATTTCCCGGCTATCGTACTCACACGTATTTGCTCTCTGTGGAGAAAAGTCGCATTGGATAGCCTCCACTTGTGGACCAAGGTTGGGATCGACCTAATCTTCAAACCCGAACCGTTATTATCTTGGTTAAAACAGTATATGGTCTGGTCGAAACACGCGCCGCTACATCTTACTGTTGAATGTTGGGGCTTAGAAGAAGTGCCAGAAACACGGAATGGGGTTTTGAATATTATCACGCCGCATGCACATCGTTGGGAACATGTCGACTTTTCCCCCGCCGAGTGGGATTTTCAATTCGAGCTTGCGCCCATCAGAGGCCACCTTGATTCCCTCAAATCCCTACGCTTATCGTTTTCCTACAGCGAGCCGGAGAGGCGCATTCTTGATGTGTATGAACATGCTCCCTACTTGACCACGCTCATCCTGGAGGGGGCATCCAGTCTCGAACTTGTCAAGCTGCCATGGAGGCAAATTAAGGCATGCCAATGTGATGAATTCACTACAGCTCTTCATGCAATCCAGTTTGCTGAAAATCTCCTGTCGTGTCATCTGTACATGGATATTTTCGCATCCATTCCGCCAACCCAAGACGTACTGGCCCAAGTTTGTAACACCAATCTAAAGATCTTGGAGGTGGCTCGTGGTACAATACACGGAGATAGTCTATGCTTGTTCTTCTCCTCCCTCACTCTCCCCTCCCTCCGGATCCTAAAAATCCAACCACAGGCTGAGCTGGTTAGCAGCGACTTTTGGCTAGGCTTCTTCTCATTTTTCCATAGGTCCTGCCGGCTTCTGACAACGCTTAAATTGAGAGGGCTCCCATTCCCTTTCGCCGAATTCACACAAATCCTCGAGCTTGTCCCACAGCTTGTGTCCCTTGACATCGGATGCGACTATATATACGAACGTGATAATGGCGAATTTGACAATGAATTTATGGATCACCTAAATGCCAACTATCCGGGATGTCTCGTCCCTTGCCTCACCTCCCTCTCAATCCACGGGCAAGCCGTGTTCGACGAAGCATCGGTGGTGGGCATGGTTGCTTCGCGGAGGCGCATTTCCTCGTCTAATATGAACGCGGTCGCGTTGCTCCAGCACCTTGTCTTGGGTTGCTCCGGTCCATTGAGCACGTCAGGCCCACTGTCCTCCCTGCGCGAATTTGTATTGGAGGGTCTCATGTTGGCCTACGAACCTCCCTGGGAGGTTTAGTACGCGGGTCCAACTTGCCACGCACCAAACAGGAAGTCGCTTCAGTCCCACATTCCTTTTCGCTGTGAAAATACAAGTTATGCTTTGATTCGTATGCATAGGGATGTATATGTATGATAATTTTGCCTGTGGTTACAGTTCAGGTTGAGTCACATCGTGACACTACACTCTTCCTCCCAAACAAATGAGTGAGGCGCGTCAATACGGCGAGCTCGCCATCCAGCTTGTCACCGAGTCTCGTCGGTCGACCCAATCAGATACCCTCATTAAATACAATGACGCCCTTGTTCGCACCATCATCCGCGAACAACGCGATCTCGAGAAGGCAGCAGAGGTCTATCTCCACGACGATGAGCCACCACCAGCACTATACATCATCCAGACAGCCATCAACCGGAACAAGCGCTGCCTCCTCGCATATCACGCCCATCGCGTCGATCGCCTCAGGGATCTGTATTGGTCGGTGGGCGGTGCCCTGCCACACATCCTCTCAAACCAGGATATCAGAAGCAAATTGTCCCCCCACGAGGTGGACTACATGCGGCAGTACAACCACTCCGTCATGGAGTTCCGCTCAGAGTTCTCGCACGAGTTGGACATCACAGCGAGCATCACGAATCCACCCAAGGATCTGCATGTGTTAGTGCGTGTGGTGAAGGATTGTGGTGTGATCCAGACGGAACTAGGGAGTATTGACTTCCAGAAGGGACAGAGATTCATGGTTCGACGCGCCGACATCGAGCACCTCATCGTTCAAGGGTATCTGGAGGAGGTCTAGGTGCTGGGCTGACTTGATGTCAGCACCTGCCGCTCATCCAAACACGCAATTTCTTTGCTTCCACGCAAGCTCGCAACACCCTCCTTTCATATGTCTCGAAGCACCAGTAATATACTCTTCCGCTCGTAATCACGTCCGACGATGGGGTGCTGCTGCTGCCCTCTATCATCTCCATAGCATAGGCGTCTGTCTCAGCGGAGCAATCCCGCCATCTTAGAACACCAACGATCCCTGCGTACGTTCCCAACCCCACCCGAGCTTCATTCATCCCCTGGTGTCGGACCAGGAATAGGAAACCTCCCAAGTCAGTTCCTTGCATAATATCATTGCTCGTTTGACACCACCCAGAAATCTATATTACGCTCTCATCCAGAACAAGCGATATACATCCTCCAGTACACTCTTCGTCTCTAGCCCTATGGCATCATTTAACAAGTTGATTGGAGCTGCAAGTACTAGTATTATCCTTGAGGGACGGAGGAGGGGCTTGTTCATTGACCTCAACGCGACGGGTTTGGTGAGTGGCAACGGCTGATACACACACAACAGCTGGTACCGTACCAGGTGGTGTATGACCCGCACCGGCTTGGGACTGAGCAAGGCATTCAGGTTCGGGCTTGAGGGCAGCCAAGGACGGGCGTGTATGGTGCCTGATGATAGGGCTTCGAGTAAGTAGGCTGGGAGGTCCGTATTTGTGGATGTCGCATTTCATAGTATGTAACCAGCTGTCCCTCATTCAACTATTTGCTGTTCCTTAACCCTTGAGAGGCTTCCACGCATGTCGTTCAGTCCAGTGCCGACCAGGGACTTTCAATTATTATGGGAATCGGTATTATACAGAGGAGACCCACTTTAAACATGAACAGATCATTATAGCTTCAAGAGTGAGGGGTGGGGCTGGGGGCACGATTGATAGCGAATTGATCGATTCTATTCTACTCCATTACGCCCGTTCATGGTTCCCCTTGTAAGCATCCAGTCCGACGGGTCGCCCTCTACAGACGCGTTCGATCCAGGATCCATCGGTGTAGGCGATATTCAGCGATCGGTAATATGGCCCTATACAAATCCGAAACTTCTCACTTTGATCGGCCAGACTAACGAGATACATAACCTTCAAGCTGGGCTGAAACTATTAAACTAAATCGAGAGCCTCTTGGGCTCGCTCCCAGAAATATCACGCATGGCTGATATGCGGCACATGGAGGCACCGTTCTGGGTGATTCGAAGTTAAGGCTGAGGCTGTTGAGCGGTTTGAACTTTGAGCCCTCCGAACTTCGAAGGTTGTCTCCCCAGCCCAGTGTTTGCATGTATTATGGCCAGTGGTTGATGACATTACGGCAAACTCCGCAACGATAGCTGGTGATTGGCTCTGGAGAACACACCCACCACTCAGTACTCAGTACTCAGTACTCATCGACCCATCGACCATCTTCAACGGCTATGGAAATTCTCAATTTCACTTCGAATTCGGAACATTTGAGGCCCTTCGGACCGCAAGTATAAGGAAAAGCTCCCCACAGATCTCTGATCTCTCCCCCAGCCTAGCCGGCGATCACTCGTCTACCCCATACGCCATTAAGCCTCATAAGTACTAAGTAGTCATACTGACGACACTTCCCAGCTGCCAACTATGGAATCTCTTCGCGATATTGGATACATGGTCGTGGAGCACCACCATTGGCATACTGAGTGCTGGACAATCACGGACCTCCCTGTTGGGCTGATGGCGAGTCGCCCATTTCCTCCTGTATGTATACTGTGGCATTAGCCGCCTTCTTCAAGTCCAAGGCTGTACATTGAGTGCTTGCCCTTAATTTTGTGCAACCCCGAGCATTCCCCTTGTCTGTAGAATTTGAAATCTAGGTTGGGGCTTCGGGAATCGTGACTGTCCTGAAATGTGGAACGTTCAACAAGCCTGAATAGGTGAGATGCATTGTTGGGGAAATTACCGCTGATCAAGCAAACCCTTTCAAGTTTCGTCCGAAGCTTGTGATTTTGTGCGCCCGGGTTGACGTAAAAGTTGAATTGAAGAATTAACACTAGATTTTGAACGGATATTGTGGTCTAGTTCCCATGTCCCAGGGGGTTCTCGGACGCTGCACCGCCCCACACTCTCCGCCGAATGTCTTCTAAAATAACAATCATCCCCTATATATGCTCATATAAGCCAGAATCGAGTAGCAGATTCCTGATGCGCGATCACCAAGGAGTATCATGGAATCAGAGATAGATCAACCAAAGAACAATAAAGCCGAAGATCATTTCGCGAATCGCCACTCCTGACTATTCAGGGCACCACCACATGGAACGTGTACAGTGGGTGCTCGCCGACCTTGGTCTACATTATTACCGATTATTGCGCACCATGCTACCCATCCTTATCCCGGACGCGCCCGGAGAAGTTGATGGAATATAGGAGGACCCACCATCTCGGTAGGGCTGACGCTTTACAGTGTGAGCTGATGCTGAGTGGTAGCCCAAATATGTCGTTTGAGGCCTGCCAAGCCAAGCGCTTCGATGCGCCCCCCGCCCAGGTATCGTCTGTGCATTCTCACTGCTCAGGTTGAGATCTCGATCCGAGCTCAACTTCCTTGGCAATACTAGCCCGGGCTTAAAAAGGTCGACCAGCAGTCGTAGCTATCCAACTCCTACATACCAAGTATGCGTTCTTCCTACCTAGGCCACAGGAACATTCTCATTGCTGCCGCGACCGGTTTGGTTGTGCTCCCCGCATGTCTGGCAGCCATCTACGAGAATGCGGCGGATCTGCCGCTCTCTCAATACGACTTCATCATTATTGGGGGTGCGTTTATGACCCATGCACCAGTATCATACATACCTAATGCTTCATGCAACAGGAGGTACCGCTGGAAATGTTGTTGCAAATCGCCTGAGCGAGAATAGGCGTCACGATGTGCTAGTTCTTGAAGCAGGTGTTTCGTAAGTTCAATTCTTGCTTCTACTGCGAAGGATTCGAAGGACCGTGTTGTATCAGAAACGAAGGCGTCCCCGAGGTCATCATACCATTCTTTTGCACTGCTCTTGCACCCAACACTGCATACGATTGGAACTACACCACCGTTGCCCAGCCTGGTCTCGATGGCCGCACCATGGTGTACCCGCGCGGCCACGTACTTGGCGGCAGTAGTTCCATTAGTGAGTATTTCAGTCATCCACATCTCGCCCATCTTACCCTCCGTAGACTACATGGTATATAACCGCGGCACTATTGAAGACTTTGATCGCTATTCTATGCTAGCGCGCGACACTGGCTGGTCATGGAACGCCATGATGCCCTATATGCTCAAGGTCATTACACTATCGCCGCGGCCCGACTCATTGATTGACACTGGTAGTAGCACGAGCGATGGAGTAGACCCGCTGACAATCATAACACGGATGGAAAGTACGACCCCTCAATCCACAGTCCAAGAGGCATGACCGCGGTAACCCTGGGTGGGTACTCTCAGGCGATCGATGATCGGCTCTTCCAGACCACGAAAGATTTGAAGGATGAGTTCCCGTTCAATTTGGACATGAATTCAGGACGGCCATTGGGTGTCGGTTCGTATCTCCCCTCTGTTCCTCAGATATCCGTCAAACTTATACCGCGCGGCTTAGGATGGACGCAGTCTACCATCGACAGCGATGGGAAGCGCAGCAGTTCTGCTACATCCTACCTGGGGCCCGAGTACATCAAAAGACCCAACCTGCACGTCCTCCTCCATGCGCAAGTGACGCGCCTCCTCATGACGGAAGAAATCAGAGGCAAGCCCAGCTTCAAGGAAGTTGAATTTGTACAAAGACGGGATGGTATGCCTATCCCATTTATCCTTGTTCCTGACTCAAAGTACGCGCCTCTTAGGACCTCGTCTCAAGATAAGGGCGAAGAAAGAAGTTATCCTGTCTGCTGGTGCTATCGGAACCCCACAAATTCTCCTCAACTCAGGCATTGGCGATAGGACAGAGCTGGCCAACATTGGGGTCCGGCCAACGTTCCACCTCCCTGATGTTGGGCGTAACCTCATCGACCACCCACTCCTCAGCAACATTTGGTATGTGAATTCAACGGAAACAATCGAAAAGATCGTACGCAACTCGACGCTCTTCGGAGAGCTCCTCTCCCAATGGCAGAACCAGCACACTGGGCCCTTCGTTCACTCGCCATTGAGCAACCAAATTATTTGGTCCCGCCTCCCGAAAAACACCTCTCTGCTTGCCGGTCGCGACGACCCAGCTCCAGGACCGAACAGCGCTCACTACGAAATTCTCCCTGTGGTACGAATTTTAGTCACCCCTTAACCCGCAATCTCAACACATGAATAGAATGGTTTCGCCGACGAAGTTCCCACCCCCGGCACTGGAAATTTTATCACCCTAGCCACTATCGTCCTCAACCCCGTTTCACGTGGGTCATTTACAACGGATCAAGCATGCTGCTAACACCCTCTTCAGGTGGCTCGGTTACACTTGCTTCTTCTGACCCTCTCACTCCCCCCAACATTGACCCCGGCTTCTTCAAGGATCCGCTCGACCTGGCCATCATGCGTGAAGCCGTCAAGGGCGCCACCCGTTTCCTCTCCGGGCCTGCTTGGAAGGGCTATGTCCTTGAACCATATCTAGACCTTGCTGGTGCGGACACGGATGCGAAGCTTGACATTCATATCAAGAAGCATGGGCGCACTGTTTACCACCCGGTTGGCACTGCTAGCATGTCGCCCCGTGGTCAGTCCTACGGGTTGTGGATCCCGATCTCCGGTCAAAGGTATCTCGGGGCTGCGTGTCGTTGACGCATCTGTCTTGGTAAGTGTCTCGTATCTCAATTGTTTCAGGTGAGATGAGACTGACGCTGAATGAATTGAATAGCCGCGTGTTCCGAGTGTGCACCCCCAGGCGCCGATATATTTTGTCGCTGAGAGGGCCGCAGACCTCATCAAAGGGTCCTGGTAAGACCGCGGGACGAGGCGATTGTAGAAGATCAAGTCACACAAGTCGCGCACGTACCGCAGTAGTGGGTATATCTATTGAATATGATGGATAACCGATTTTATATATGAGCCTGGACACACAATGTAATTATCTCAGTTCGTGAGTCCGCGCGAATGCTACTAAGAGCTCGAGGAGCTTAGGGGCTTTCATTAAGGTGTGGAGCCCAAAGATTTTGACGCTTGTTTTCCGTGGCGAGTGTCGCCAAAATATTCCAGGAAATATTCCAACTCCTTTCCTGCCAGTCTAAATTTAGATTCAGAAATAGAAGATTTTCGGTCAGCCACTTTGGCCCACTACTTAACCCAAGAATGTCCCCTTTCGACTTTTCCTCACCTAAACCCGCACCACCATCTTCATAACCAATCCCCCATATTACCCAACCCACATTTCCATATTCTCGCCATGCATTTGCACTTCGCCACGAACTACAACAACTCTACTGTTGTTTCCACCCTGCAGATCCCTTCCTCATGCCCGATCCATTGACAGGGGTCAGCGCGATCACTCAAACGCGTCCTGACGATCACCAAGACCCAAGGCCAAGCCATCATCGAACGCAGAAGCGACAGGAGTCGTTCCTCCTCCCCATCTGACTGTTGCTCAAACGCTTCGGTCAGATCGCTCAGGCGCGTGCGCACGATCACGAAGGCCATGGGGCAGGCCATCCTCCGGCGCAGGAGCAACAGCCGTTCTCCACCCCAATCGGACTGTGGCTCCAGTGCTTCAAGCAGGTCTCTCGAGCGTGTTCGCACGATCACAAAGGCCCGGGGTCAAGCTATCGTCCAGCGCAGGAACCGTGCTCGCTGCGGTGCTCCCCAGATGATCTGAGTGTTGGGGATATGCGTAGTGGCGAGGGCGGTGTCTCTGTTGTCATTTCACGCGGTCAATCCTATTTTGGTTTCATTTCTGGGGGTCGGGCTCGGCTGACGAGTCGGGTCCGCCCTCCTACTAATTCCTTGAATCCTCAGAAATACAAACCCCAAAAAAATTCTGCATTGAACTTCAATATGGACACTATCTATTTTGCGGCTGACATATACCTATTATCTCCCATAATTTCAGCTGCCAGTGGCCAACGAAATGGACTTGGAATCCAGTGCCGATTTGCGGGACCCCTTGAGCCGATGGATTCCAGGGCCGGGAGGACCCATGAGGACCAGTGCCGACGTGGACCGTGAGCCGACCGAGGAGGATCCCTAGTGCCGATATGGACCTAGTGCCGACCTATGGTGGACCCAGAGCCGACTGAGGAGGATCCGGAGGACCGCTAGCGCCGACCTGGACTCAGTGCCGACCTGGACCCAGAGCCGACGGGGAGGACTTCCAGGACCCAGCGCCGGTTACAGGGGGATTTCCAGTGCCGACCTGGACCCAGTGCCGATGAGGAGGATCTCTAGGACCCAGAGCCGACGGGGAGGACTTCCAGGGCCCAGCGCCGATTCCAGGAGGACTCCCAGAGCCGACATGGGGAATCCCCAGGACCCAGAATCGACGAGGAGGACCTCCAGGACCCAGTGCTGATTCTAGTGGGATTCCCAGAGCCGACCTGGACCAAGCGCCGCCTCCAGGGGGATTCAGAGTGCCAATATGGACCTGGAACCAATCGTAGGGATCCCAATGCTATCAAAACTCAGGATTAAGAACGCTGCGCCGATTCGCGACCGGCATGGCGTTCCCCGCGGTTCGTTCATTTCCTTCCAGATCTGTATTTGTCCGTGGTGGTGTCCCCCTGCTAATACTCCAGAAATAACTGCATACAAGGGTTGCGAGATATTCCCCGGGCGGTTTGTACCATTTACATCTTCATTCGTGCTATTTCATTGACTAATGTTTACGACCCAGGAAATGGCACGCGTTTTCGGAGTGGATCGGTATCTCAATCCATCTCTACTCATTTGCGTGTCTGCATTCCAACTATTTTTCCAGCGGATCAAGGGATTGTCACGCTCAAGCTTCAACCACCCCTGCTCTCTCGCATATATCGTCCTTACTCTTTTTGTCCAGGCTGAGGTCGACGCAAGATACGCATCTTCTCAGATTTTTCGCCTCATTCAACCCTGCGTTACTTTTCCCATTCTTTCGCGTATGCCGTCCTTAATCCATTTCATCCAGGCCGACACTGACGCAGGAGATATATTATCGACGTTCTTGGCCCCCCCCCAAGCCCCCATCTCGCGTTACCCTTTCTATTACCCTACATATCATATATCTGACGATCTCTTCACAGTAACAGTCCATGTGGAGAACTCGGTGATATCCTTGGCCTCAGGGATATCTATTCAATCGTTGTACTCTCGTTCTTATATACTTCGCACCTCTGATCGTTATTCCAGTAGTTCTTACTTACATTAAAATCCCGCGAACGCACACCGAAATTCGAGGCTGATGGAAGGCCGGGACGAAGTGACGCGCCGATTAGCCACCGGCGCAGCGCCGCGCCCCGGCCAGGGAATCCAAGGTCAATTCCATTTCCGTCTGGATATCGCGCTGGCCGCGATGCCCGTCCCCATTGATATCCTCTCGGATCTAGTTCTTTATTTCCCGCGCCGCTCGATGGACGATCGCATCGCATCGCATCGCATCGTACGCACGCCTGCCTCGCGCAGATGCCTCTCTTTTGGATACCGCAAACCTGACATGCCACCCGAAAAGATGAGTGTGTCCCTAAACGGCGTTTCCGTGCCGGGCTGCGGGAGGAGCGATGTCTCGGACAGCCTTCTGCAGTGCATGGGATGACTCCGGGGAAGCAGCTTGGCCTCGGGCCAATCCGTAGACTACATCGTTTGTATGCATATCTAGAGCTTTCTTGGGCACCGCTATAATGTATTGCCCGTGCGCTGATATATTAAGATATCAATGAGATTATATAATTACGTATGATAAAATAATAACAACCGATGCTCTACTGTACAACACACCCCTGATGTGGGTCAAAGCCCATCTCCCTTAGCTGCTCCTCCCCTGACTCGCGCTCGTTCGCCTTTTGTTTCTCGCGCGTCTCCTCGGGGAACCAGTCCTGCATAAAATTCAACAGCGCCCAATCCACATTTGCTTCGCCGCATCAGCCCGAATTCACCCGCACGGGGACAAGCAGGAGACTCACACTTATTAGCAACGAGAACACATGGTGCGCGGCACATTGGGCAGTTTCCCTTGCCACGCTTCTGCATCTTCACGAGACAGCGCACGCAAAAGAGGTGCCCGCACCCAAGGCGGATCGGCTTGAATGCGATTTCGGTGCAGATGAGGCACGCGTAGTCGTCGAGGTGAGGAACAACGGGGAGCAGCGTTGCGCCGAGAGCCTGCACGAGCACGTGAGAGAGGGAAGGAGGGACAGGCGCAAGCGGGACGTTGTGCGGAAGCCGCAGGGCGGTGCGCTTGGTGTGCTTTTTAAGGATCTTGCGAGTCGCTTCCGCGTTCGCATATTGGAACTGTACAATGAATATCTATCATGGACGTAGGATAAAATGGATAGGCACACCTTTTTGACGTTAAGGATATACAAGTTGAGTCCAAGGAAGGACTCGAGCGCATCGCGGCTCTTGCCCATCCTGAGCTTCCTGCGGTCACCGAGGCCGCGCACGGCCACACGCTCCGCGAACGCTTTCAGCCGCTCCTCGCTCTCTTCAACGCTCCTCTCTCCACGGCTGGCCTCGCTGACGCTCTCAAACACTTCAGCCTCGATATACAGCTGGAATATCTCCCTCCACGAATTCAGATCACTCTGCCTAATCAGCCGCGTCCACGTGCGCAAGCGGGAGACTCACCTTTGAACCGCCTGCGAGGGCAACAATGCGGCCTACGCCCGCTGCCGCCGAGGTACCACCACGCGTTTCTGATGCCGGGCGCGCGGTGTCTGCGATATCACGCTCGAGCGTCTGCAGCGCACCGACAAAGTCCGCATGTGCGGTGATAAGGTGCGTGGAGACGGCCTGGAGTGCACCGGAGAGCATCTGGAAAAATGCGGTGTCGGAGACCAAGGGGATGACGACCTCATGCGGGTGGCTGGGGGAACCCGGCGCGTTGAGTCTGGGAGGTGGGCTAGGAGCGGAGGGGAGTGGTACGCACTCCGTGGCTCCCTCACCTAGACTTGGTTCAGTCCCGCGCCGCTGCAGCGCCCACAGTAAACCCACTCGCGAACCCTTGCTCTTGTCGTCCTTCCGAATTTCTATAGGCTCATCCCGGTCTGCAGATGTATCGAGCCATACCCGCAAGCGAGGCTCGATCCCCGCCTCTCCGCGGCTCACTTCATAAACCACCTTGGGCCCATGTAATTCTTCGTGTCGCTCTTCTTTCCTCTGCACGTCCTCTCCTACAGTCTCGTCCACTTCTGCCAGCCCCGATGTTGATTCATCTGAAGATATGGAATCCATGCTCGGACTCGACATGTTCCGCTCCGCCTCCAGAAATAGGCCCTCCAGTACGGTGGGCCCGAGCCCTAGCGCCGACAGCTCGCGCACAATTTGGTTAATGAGTTTCTTCAGCTATATTTCAAATATTAGCACCAATAAACTATTATAACAATGATAGCGATAATAAAAGGAGCCTTTGGACACGCAGGATAGCAGCACAAATCATGGCACACGACCACTAAAGCCATGCTTCTTTCTGTACGTCACCGCCCCACCAAGAGCAATCCCGACTATAATCACAAAGACGCACCTGCCGATACTGTATCGCATTCTCCCTCAACTCCAACGGCAGGCTCTCCAATAGCTGAGCATAAGTTTTTGAAAAGTGCATGAAAAAAGTACAACAGCAGGCTGTGGGTTGAACGGCTGTAACCCGAGGCCGACTCTGGATATTTATATAACAAACCAATGGTAGCGTGACTCCCAGTGGAGCTCGGGCACGGGATGGTGATGATCCGCGTTACACAAACACCTCTGAGTCTGATTTGCCCGATTATGCAGGACCACCTGATACAACCTAATATTGTTGTATTCGGGGCATCGCTGTTGAGCATCTGCTATCTAGCCAGTCCCCCTTTCGCCAGGACACAAGACCGAGCACTGAGTGACGTGACCATCCATGTGGATCCAAGGCCGCTTCACACCCAGTATGATACTGTCGGGGTTGTCGGAATTGATCCGGTCCATCTTATCCCCAAGCGCACACTTTGGCTCAAAATGTCAGAAAGGCATGAAAATAAAGAGGGTATGCAAGCCCCAAAAGGTGTTATTTAAAGAGGGTATATAAGTTGATTCTAAATTAATTTTCCGCTTCGCTTCCCGTTCCCTTCCACGACCAACATTCACTGCGACACCACAAGCCTACACAGAGAATCAGGATCAAAACACCGAGAAAGCAAGCGAATACATACTCGGTTCCTTGTCGAGCTTCACATGAATCGAAGCATGGTTGTGGACACCGTTGATTCGGTGATACGCATTTAGGTTCTTGTGCATCGTAATTTGGAACACCGATGCGCCCCCTTGTCTGTACGGTAATGCCGGTCAGTACCCACCCACCCAATCATCACAATGAAACATACCGGCTAATGATAGTGCTCCAAGCGAGGAAAAAGGCCCAGATCCTATACCACCGGTCACCGTACTTGGCGAGCACTTTTTCTTTGTTCGCGACCCAGTTCTTGTACCAATGGAAGATAGTGGCAGAGTAGTGTACCCCAAGGACATCCACATTCTTAATCTCAAATCCGGCTGCCTCGAGCTTGCTGATGACCCAGCCGAGTGAGCATGATGCATCTGCGCCGGGGAAAACGTATTTGTTCATGAATAGACCCCTGCATTTACTCTATCAGAAAAGCCCAAGGCAAAGCGTAAATACGCACCAAACCAAGTCCTCATATTGCCACGAGGGACGGATACCAGCAACTTGAAGGACAAAAGTACCGTCATCCTCAAGGAGATCATACATCTGGTTCAAGAAAATGTGGTAACGCCGGACACCAACATGCTACGTAAACCATCAGGTGGAGCTAATATCGCACTGGTGCATGACGTACCTCGGCCATTTCCAAGCTCACAATCTTGTCGAATTTGCCATCGGTGGGAACATCTCTGTAGTCACAGCATAAAATACGAGCCCGATCCGCGGGGACACCATTGGCTGCAATGCGCTCTGTACCAAATTTCGCCTGATTTTTGCCGAGAGTGACACCAGTTGCGTCACATCCAAAGTTCTTGGCAGCGTAGGTAACAAGGGTTCCCCAGCCACAACCAACGTCCAGAAGGCTGCAATTATGTCAAAAAAACGAACAGATATCACTATTACGACAACCTACCGATCAGTGGACTTGAGGTTAAGCTTGCTGCAAACCACGGCGAGTTTATTGTCCTGAAGGGTCTCGAGCGAAGCATCCACATTTGCGTCAAGAACAATTCCAGAGGTATAAATCATACGAGGACCAAGGAACCTGGTACCAATTAGCTTGAGACTCGGGTGAAGCCAGGGAACGGCATACCATTCATAGAAGTCGTCGCCTCGATCGTAGTGACCACGAACCTGCTCCTCGTCCTGGGACTTGGAGTGCGAAATGACCTCGGGGAGGAATTCCATAAAGACGTATTTGAACAGCTCAGGTGTGAAGTTCATCTTGGCCCAATCCAGCCTTTGCTCGAGAACATCCAAAACATCACCTGCCAACCGGAATTAGCACTAATAATAGAACTTTGCCAGGAAACGCACCGTTGAAGTCAATTTTACCGTCGAAATACGCGTCGTGGAAGACCTGCATGGGGATCTTCTCCTTGCCCTTATATAGCATCTTGAGGTCCGCGTCCTTGATCGTGATGTATTCCTCAATGTCCTTTCCCGGGAGCTGCACCTTTTCGTTCCGGCGTGCGCCATACATACTCATGATAGTCCAGTAACCAATCGTTGTCGGTACGCCGCTGATGACCAAGAGGAACAGATACGTCTTGAAGCCGCCGCGACTTACGAGAGGAAGGAAGGATTTGAGCAGATATGGGACGACAATGACAAGCGCGCCGAGATGGTAGTTGTTGAACTGGCCATTGCCCTCGGCGAGACCAACCAAAGGGGCGTTTTTGATGGCGGGGACACTGGTCACCCGCACGCTGGAGGACGACATGGGATGGAGAAGAAGGGGTTGGATTTAGACTGCTGCGAAAAATGCGACTTTATAATTATTGTCGTAGTGTATTTGGGTTTATTTGCTTTCGCGGAAGCCTGCTGCGAGCCCTGGCTCGGCTTTGGCCCGGGACACGTCGACAGTACCCTCGTTTATTTTAGGTTCCAAGAAAATAAAAAATGATTCGACCCAGGCTCGAACTGAGGACCTTCTGTGTGTTAGACAGATGCGATAACCAACTACGCCATCGAACCATGCTGAAGTGGTGATTACATGATATCAATCTGTGGATCACATATTATTTTCACATCAGCTCATAATCCATTGCTGCATGTAGGATCCAACCAAGTGCTGGGCGATTTTCTAGAGGGCCCTGGGCCTTTGAGAATCTGAATGGCTCGGACATATCCGGTCGCGGGGCGTCCTGGGCAGTCACCCTTGGGGGTGATTGTGCGGATGCGCTCAAGT
Organism: Infundibulicybe gibba; assembly: GCA_015501065.1. Lineage (NCBI taxonomy): Eukaryota > Fungi > Basidiomycota > Agaricomycetes > Agaricales > Omphalinaceae > Infundibulicybe > Infundibulicybe gibba. The sequence goes on along the minus strand of JADNYI010000408.1, from coordinate 10,324 downwards.
TGATGAGCCACTGAATAAAATAAGCCACAACATCGCGTCCTGTCGCGTCGTGCCAGCCCCAGGCATGTGCATGAGCGACCACTCCCGTTGTTGAAATCTGGAATTTGGGTGTTGCCACTGGGCTCAACTAGTGCAGGCCGGTTTACAGCCAAAGGGCCCGGACAGACGCGTAAAATGCTCCCCGACCGACCTCCCACAGCAGAGGAAGCGGATTTCATGAATGATCTCCTACTTGGACTCGACAACTCATTTTCGAATGCCACACCAGTTCAAGTTCCATCCCCAAGAAAATCCCCAAGAAAATCCCGGCCTCCCCCATCCACACCAAAAAAGCGACAGAATCTCATCGTTCGCGGTGTCAATGCGCCGTCCCCATCCAAAGTATTTTCCGCCGGCGACGTAGACATGGCCTTGTTGTTTGACGGCGCGGAAGATTGGGACCTGGACATCGACTGCCTGACTCCAAGGAAGGAAACAAAGCCTGTGAAGGCGCCCACAACCCCCAGGAAAACATTCACTCCCGATACTTGTACGAGATGTAGTGTCGAGTCGTTAGCTGATGTCCCAGCAAGTGGTAAGAATCAAAAGGTATGTTACCATCTCAGAGTTATATAACTTCCTTCATTCCCATAGACCCTTGTCGTCAGAGTCGAGCCAGGCGGAGAATCTCGTTTTGTCTACCTACGTGACGACTGGACAGCCACAGATATACGCATCGGTATGTCACTAATCCACCCATCATGACCGCAATACTGACATGCACCAGGTGACATCGTAAACATCATTGGCACTTTCGAAACCGTCTCTCCCTCTTCTTCATCCATCACCTCATCCATCACCATCACCTCCAAGTCCAACTACCTCATCCTGCACCCAGACATCCTCCTGACCGCCACAGCGCTCTCAAACGCGCCCCAGTGCCGCCGCAAACCCCTCCTCTCGGGCATGATGCGGTCGTCCACCGATGTGACGCCTGCGCTGGTGTGGGGGAATATGCTACACGAGGTGATGCAAGCATGCCTCAGTTCAGGCCGGTGGGAAGCGCGGTGGATCCAGCAGAAGATTAGTGACGTAGTGCAGAAGGGCCTTTCAGAGCTGGTCAAGCTAGACACCACGATCGAGCAGGCACATAGGGAGATGACGACGCGGGCAAAGGGCCTGAGCTCGTTTTCAGCAAAGTACATGGCACAGACACCAAAGGTACTTAATGCCGTTGCACTGAACGCGAGCTAATATCGCACAGCCGAACGCTGTCCTAACGAACACGCGCGCAGTGGGGGGCCAAGACTCCCTTCTTGCTGTAGCCGAGCTCCTGGATGTTGAGGAAGATATCTGGTCTCCTACATATGGCCTGAAAGGTAAACTGGACGCGACAGTGCAGGCTGTGATCTCCGATCCGAACCCACCATTCTCACAGCGTATCGTTACAAGCGGACCACAACCCTTCGAAATCAAGACTGGTAGGGCGATCGCTGGGATGGAACATCGAGCGCAGACAATGCTATACACTTTATTAGCATCAGAGAGATATGGAGTCCCGGTCCCGTCGGGCCTGCTATATTACACACAGAGCGAAGAGGTAGTTCGGGTGCCCGTGAGCCGGAATGAGTTGCGAGGGCTGATTGTAGCGCGGAATGAGCTGGCTGGTTATACGGCGAGGCGCCATAAACCTCGAAAAGCGGCGACATTACATGAAGAGCGGTTTCTACCACCCACCATTGACGATGAGAGGATCTGCAAGCGATGTTTCACCATCGATTCTTGCATGTTATATCGAAAGGTGATTTCCCTCATACCAATGCTGTACGATTGTTAATTCTCCAAAGGCGGTGGAAAACGTTGTCGATACGACATCACCCATCGCAGACGTATATGAGCTTAAAACATCTCACCTGACGCCTGCGCAAAGCGAGTTCTTCAAAAAATGGGAAGCGCTAATTACGCTCGAAGAACAGGACCTCGCGCGGTTTAAGAAGGAGCTGTGGACTCTGGGCGCGGCGGAGCGTGAGCTCAAAGGGCGCTGTTTTGGCAGCATGGTGCTCGACACCTCGTACTCACCAACACCATCGCAGCACATCGACGATGCAACTACAGAACCCAGGATCCACCGCTTCACCTACAGATTCACGCGTGCCGTGAATGCCACAGGAGGGACACTGCTGAATGGGCACCTCAATGAAGGCGACCCTATCACCGTCTCCGTGGACCCAGGCGTATTGGCGCTTGCCCGAGGATTTATCCTGAACATGACGCCATACGAGATCGTCCTGGGGGTCGACCATGAGCTGTGCCTCATCACCCTCCGCAAGCGCTTGAAGCCCTTCCAGCCGCCCAACTCACAGCACAATCACGATGAAATCATCTTCCGTATCGACAAGGACGAATTTTCGGGAGGCATGGGTCGCATTCGTGACAACTTGGCCCAGCTATTCTACGCTGACGGTGACACAGCGCGGCTCGAACTCGTTGTTGATCTGAGGGCGCCGGTGTTTGACGAGACTCATGGAATCCCTACAAACCACTCCGCGCGCCTCAACATAAACCAGCAACAGGCGCTTACCAAGGTCCTCTCCGCGAAGGACTATGCTCTGATTCTAGGCATGCCGGGCACAGGCAAGACGACCGTCATCGCTGCGATAATCAGGACCCTCGTCTCCGCGGGGCAAACCGTTCTGCTGACCTCGTATACACACTCAGCGGTTGATACTGTCCTTGGAAAGCTCTCCGATGCTGATTTCAGCATTCTAAGGCTCGGAAACGTTGACAAGGTGCGGCTTCTGCCTATTTTAAACGTTTACTTAATATTGCGCAGATTAGACCAGATATCCAAAAGTATTCCCTGGCGGCGCGCAAGCCAGCAACCACGATTGAGCAGCTCGAACACCAGCTTATGACCCCCCCTGTTGTCGCAACGACATGCTTATCCCTTGACCAGTAAGTTATACCTTCCGATGTCGTAGGTCGCCAGCTTATCTCAGTTCAGTGCCCTATTCAACCGCCGCAAATTCGACTATTGTATCGTGGATGAAGCTTCACAAATAACGCTGCCGACCTGCCTAGGGCCCCTTCGCTACGCGAAGCGGTTCATCCTTGTTGGTGATCATTTTCAGTTGCCGCCACTTGTTCGTTTCGCTCTATGTACCCTCACCGTTTTTGACCCCATATCCCCTAGGTCCGGAACCCAGACGCGCGCAGGGGCGGCCTTGATGTGTCGCTATTCCGCCGCCTCTCGGATGCGCATCCCAACGCCGTTGTCGACCTCGCCTATCAGTACAGGATGAACGAGGACATTATGCTACTCTCCAACAAGCTTATTTACAGCGATCGCCTGCGGTGTGGCTCCGAGTTGGTAGCACAGCAGAGCTTAGTGCTGCCCAATACAGCCTTTCTCAAGAAGATTCACAGTGGCGCCGGGTGCCAGCCTGAACACTGCTGGCTCGAACGGCTGATGGCACCTAGGTTCGCCTTCTTTTTGTCTCGATAACACCCGCTGACTGGTTGATAGCTGCAAGGCTGTCTTTGTCGATACTGACAACATCCCTGCCTCCGACTCGCGGGTCGGCGATCTCGTGCAAAATGTAGTCGAGGCTGAGCTCGTCCGACAGGTCACCGAGATTCTCACATGCAGTGGTATACGCGACGAGCAAGTCGGGATCATATCGCTCTACCGCCAGCAAGTCAAGCTGCTCACCCACACTCTTCAGAATCACCCCGGCGTCGAGATACTCACGGCCGACCGGAGTCAAGGCAGAGATAAAGATTGTATCATCATCTCACTCGTCCGGTCCAACGATTCAGCGCAGGTGCATGTTTTTTTCGCGACTGTTAGTTCGCGGGCCTAATGCGGTGCTGCTAGGTTGGTGACCTTGTGAAAGATTGGAGACGGATGAATGTCTCCTTCACACGCGCGCGCTCGAAGCTCATTATTTTCGGCTCACGCAAGACCTTGGGCGCCGCCCCACTGCTCGCGGAGTTTTTCACCCTCATGGAGAGCCAGGGTTGGATTCTACGGCTACCGCCCAAAGCTGATCTCATGCACAAACAGTCCTTCGACGACTCAAGCCATGCTAAACGCGTGGCTGAAGGAGCGGAGCCGGAAATCGACGTGGGAGCCGCCCCCAAAGAAACCAAGAAACCCAGATTGTCAAGTCTCGCGGCTCATGGGATGCTCAAGGGCAGACCCATCTTGAAGGATCTGATACACGAGAACATTTAGTCCACGTCATTAACTCGGAATAATACCATCATTGTCCATGTATTTACAAACCTTTTGGAAACCCGCAAGTATCAATACCCTCTTCTCTTTCTCTGCTATTTGACGCATGTACAAGCACCAGTCTTATCCAACATTCTGCTCACTCCGTTTTGTGGCGGGAGTGCTGTAGAAACATCAACGAAACCAGGTGACTGATTACATACTACTAACTACAAACGATATCACGGCGCAAGGGTTTGCTCCCCTACTTAACGCGAACCCCCAGTTATGTACATAATGACAGCAGACCTAGACGGCTGTGTGTTCTCTCCGATGTCATTCTCCCGACCTGTGCCTACTTTGCGCATTAGCCCCTGCATAATGGCAGCGGGCCCTGGCGTCTATCTAACGTCAATGATCAACCTCCTTGAACCCCTAGCGGCAGCCGGCCTAGATGATTTGTGCGCTCGAATGAGTTGTGAACTTGACGTCGTATATGTTCCAAAAGAATCAACTCGGACCTCGATCTCGATGATATCCTAGCACTTAGCCCACCTACTTTATTTTCAGCCGGCGGGAGGCCTGGGTCGGACAGTAAGTGCCGACTCATCCAATCTATGTGGCAGGTCCACAACTAGGCAGGAATGCACCCAGCCTCCTACCCAGGCCCACCTTCGCGGTTCAGGAGAATTTTTACTAAGTTCTTTTTTATCTTATCATATTCCTTATCTATTATTCCGAGATTTATGCGACAAGTTGTTACTCCTGAACCGCTCAGGAGGGCCTGGCACAAAACGTTTGTAAACAAGACCCTGCCGCCGTGATGGTGACAGGCACGTGGAGCGGTACTTCAATAAGAACTAAAAAATATAATAGATAAGGAATATGTGTTGTCCACTCTTGAACCATTCCACTCCAATTGGTGTGCATTTAATAGCCCCACCGAGTTACTCAAATTCCTTTGCTTTGCAGCATCAAAATTGAACGGGAGCTCCTCTCTGAGAAACACTATGTGCTAAGATTGGTAATCAATGACACGGATACCACTATATTATCGAAACACCGCTCCACGTGCCTGTCACCATCACGGCGGCAGGGTCTTGTTTACAAACGTTTTGTGCCAGGCCCTCCTGAGCGGTTCAGGAGTAACAACTTGTCGCATAAATCTCGGAATAATAGATAAGGAATATGATAAGATAAAAAAGAACTTGGTAAAAATTCTCCTGAACCGCGAAGGTGGGCCTGGGTAGGAGGCTGGAATGCACCCACCCCTTCCAGTAGCCGCATTTCTGTGGGCTGTGCAATAATATCCTTACATAGGATCTCTCGTTTTGTCCATTCTTTTACATACACACTTTCTGCATGGAACAGGGGTGGGTGTGATTAGTAGTAAGGTACTTGTGCGCGATCTGATTAATGTCATCAATCACTCTAGAAAGTCAAACTACCGGGATCGCCACTCGCCACGCTTGTGAAAGCGGCTGGTTTGGGGATAAGGCAAGCCCTTGTGGCATATACCTAATGTAAGTTTCATTCGTTGGGTGGGAAATTTAGTGTGAAGCGTTCATGATCCCTTGACTAGTTTAGTCGTCGTCCCCATCCTCCCTGATCTTCTGATTGCTGTACAAATAATACACGGAACCTGCGAAACGCACGGCAGCCAATACTGCGCTGGGGGGATTTCAGACACATTATCGAGAAGGAAATGTAGGAAAACATACAGAAGATTAAACAGCAGGCTTAAATAGGGATTAAAGTTGGCCTTTTTGGTAACTTTCGAGGACACGCCGATTAACGCGGGGGACGTGAACACAAGAATGACCATCCTAAGCACCGGAAATTAGTGTCTGATGCTGCGCAACGTATTCAAGGGGTTTGGGGCGGACATATTTACGAATAGCCACTTTAACACTACGTCCGAGCGCGTGTTCTGATCCTGGATCAACTGCGCTGACATATCGGGTGGGGGTTTGGGAGGCGCCTTCAGAGCTGCCGCCAAGCTACTTTCCGCTGCGCGATACACAGCATTTATAATACTAAGCTTGGCCGGCAGGGGTACTTCAACCACGGGTTCCTCTTCCTTACTGTCGTTAGTGGTGACGACATCGCGGAGTTTTGGCGCCTCGTCGGCCACACCGCCAGTTTTGGTGCCCCAGGACACATCATTGAGGTTTGCCATGGCATATATCGTTAGTACGTTGACATCTTGAAGGAAATTAAGGCTGTGGCACGTGTATAAAAAGTGATAGATACGCACAGCTAGGCAGGAAAAACAGATATTGAAGGAAAGATGTGAACATATGCCAGGGGTCCTGGAACACGAACGACGTGGTCATGTATAAACCGTAAGTTGTCAATAGCGAGATGGAAATATCATAAAAGGTGGCACTGGTCTGCATAGGACTGCACATTGTCAGTAGCGAGGGATAACATGGCGTTTAGACTCACTGCGGTAGGTTATTGTGGGCAATGGCGAGGTAAACCGTGTACCATACGCACCAGGATGTGATGATTTGGCAAATACCGAATAGAACGATAGCCGATAGGTAAGTAGATTTATAGTTCTGGGGCCGGAGAGCATATAATTTGTGAGTGTAGGTACTAAAATGGACACGGACTCACACCCGGCCGGTTCCCAAGCGAACAGAAGGTCACCGCGAACAGGAGGGCGACATATATCTGGGGGGATTGAGAAAACAGAAATGGAGACCAGGTATTGACTTGCCTTGAGGAAAAAGTCAAAGATGGCAGGACCAGAACCGGCCCGAATGAAGTTGAAGGCGTCTGTTTCGGGGTTTTCGACAGCTGAAGATACCAACTGCTGAACCTTAAGTATAGATCAGACTCAGAACGAACCAACATACGAAATAAAACGCAAGATAAAAATTTGCAAGCGATGTCCAAGCAAACACGAGCTGAATGCCCATATAAAGGAACTCAATCTGAGAGGCACGATTAGGAAAGACGGGGTGAGGCAGGACAAAACTACCGATAGACAAATTTTCCTTTGGGTAGTATGCCCCGATGTCCAGATACGCTTCCAAGAGGTGATGGCGTAGGCAGAGGCAAAGAGGGAACCATTCAGCCACCTCCGACGCTGGTAGATGAATTCCGGAACCTGGACATATTGTTCAGGTGGTGGAATAATATAAGAATTACAAGCCGCCCGACCGTGGTGGGAACATCCGTAGATGCTTTGGCGCCCCGAACATAATGTAATCTGCGAAGGGGAATTAGCTGGGCCCCGGTCTATGACCGAGCTTGCTTACATCCACCCTTCTTTCTGCTTGACAACAATTTCAAAACACAGAATCCGGTCCTCAGCCAGGAACTTGTTACGTTCTATCCATCCATTCAGGTTCCAGTTAGGAGGCGAGAAAATATGCACAGACCAAAAAGCCCTGTCACGTTAGCCAGCGGGTCTTCACCCATGCTACGAGAGCGATCGCCTTTGAAATATGCATCCAATGGATCCCCGATAATTGCCTGATAGCGATAAGCACTAAAAGCTCCTGGAAGCACGCTGATGAAGCCAAAGTTGCTCTGGACATACAGATGTCAACGTATGGATATAGGAGCAGAAGGTGTCTGACCTCAAATGGCTTGTCCAGGATGTTGGATATTTTATACTAGAATCTATGATAAGCTGGGCACGATCCACCAGGGGACTACTACAAACCTCAAAGTTCTGGGAGGCTACAAGAGGATTCTGAAGGATAGCAGAACACTCCCGTCCACAGTCGACATAAATCCTAGTGGTGGATGAATTATGGTAGATGTTTATGACCGCGAATTACTTACTCTCCACAAGCCCCACCGACATTCTCCCGTTCATCGAACGCTGTTCAAGTGCCAACTGTAGGTGGTAACAGGGGAAGTACAAATGATCAATACCTTTCCAGAGTTGGTATAAAGACTTGTTCGTTGGGCGCGTTCCGACATCCAAAAGGATACACACTAGATTGATCATTATTATTCTAATCCCATGACATCAAGTTTAGAGAGAATATCTTGCCTTTAGGTTTTAAAACTTGGGAAAAGGCATTGAAAAACCATCGATGGCTATTAATCTTGCCTTGGTTAGCCTCCTTCAGGCAAAATATAATCTGCATAGGGTATTGGCTGTCGAAAGAGTCTCCAGACTCTGAGGCTACTTTCCGAGAAGAAATTCTGAGCAGATGTAATTAAAACTAAAGTCGCGACAGAACCGAGTTGGGATTCACTCAAAAATATGGGCAGTAACCTTCTCTTGATTGACTGAAGACACAGCAACACCTTCTTGATAACAGCCCATCTATACTCCGAGTAAGTCAAGACCAACGATGACAATACCGCGGTGTCTCACAACTTGTAGGGCTTGAAGTGTCTCCTTGTGAACCTTAGCTCGACCGTCTGAGACGATGCAAACGACAATCTTTTTCCATGGCTCCTCCCCCCACTTCTTGGAATTCCCCATACTTGAGAGGTGAACAATATTCCGAATGACCCTGTCAAAAGAATTCGATACATTGCGTCCGATAAGTTATTGGGAATGAACTCACGAATTCATGGTTCGAAGGAATAACGACGCCTCCTCGTTGTACATTGTCATGACAATAAACAACTCTGTATCGCGGTTATAAATGTTTGGCCTCAAACGATATCCCCCTGCACAAATTCGTCCGGGTCGCATGTAACGGCCTGATAAGTTAGCGTGTTAAACTCATTGCGCTCTTCCTCCATTTTCACGGGCTTGGACACATGAAAAGGCAATTCGGGTTCGGGGCCGGCTATCACATAGTCGAACTTCGGTGTCGGTGCCCTCTCGAGTCTTTCGAATTCGACCGTCCCCCCAGGTCCGTCCTCAGGGAGCGCCGTCGCCCCTCGAGGAGGCCCGTTTTCCCCGACCTCTTGATAAGGTTTGTTTACCTCGACCTTTGGATAAGGCCTTTTTCCCTCCACCTCTCTTTCTGCTTTTTCAACCTCACGCTCATTTCGCCATTCCGCCGCTTCCTTACTCATGGCCTCTTCGTGTCTTTGGTCTTCCACCGCGTGATGACCCGCCGCTTCCTCACTTATTGCCTCTTCGCGCCTTTTGTCCTCCACTCCCGCACGATGATCCGCCATCGGAGACCCTTCACACGCCTCTGGAAGCTCCCCATCTGACGAATCAGAATCTACATCTTCCCAACCCGGGCCGGCAGAGGCAGAAGAATTTGAGGACGATAGAGTGGGCGTTGGAAAGGATGGGAAATGTGACAAGACCGGGATGCCTTCGATGGTCTTTGCGTATGAGTAGTTGTGGACCGCATGCGCATACTCAAGACCTCTGTCCGCAATTTGGGAGGGAACCGAACAGTTTATCACGAGATTTCCATTCTTGAGCGGAAGTTTGTGCTGGACACGCCCCTTGAGCAGAGCGTTGACCGCATTCGAATATGTACGGGATGGCGGCTTGGCTTGACTATGCTGGACGCGTAGTATGCTCTTGGGAATGGGTTCGTTGTAAAAATCCATTGGGGTGGGCATAAAACTTGGTACGACAGCCCATTTTATATCAGAAACAAGGGTTACAGCCTGGTGGCAAGCATCGTCGGGATAAGGCACGGCCGAGCCATACGTTATTGATGCTTAGCCCTGTCCGGGCTCGCCCTGGGTTATAAGTACTCACCTGTCAATCATTCCAATTTGAAGTGGCAGCTAGAACTTAGAAGGTGCAGATAAGAACGATCCAAGTTGACCTGAATACGGATCCATTAGAAGATGGATAGGAGGTTAGGATCTGTCAGGAAATATAGGTTTCTCAAAGATGGAACCAACTAGCCCGGAAACTTGGCCTTGTTCATTCTGTGCCTTATCGCTTGCAATTTCCGGAATCCGCCCAGGAATACTGGCAGAGCGCTGGCGCCACCCAGATTGGGGCCCATTCCGCTCGCGGAAGGACATGCTTCCTACCCCCTTTGTGTTGCATTGGCAAGTACTGAAGTACTACTGGAACTGTGCGCTGATGTCGAACCATGAACAAGCATTGAAGCAAGCTCAAGCATCATCAGTGGCATCACTCTCAGGGCTCCGCGGCTCACGTGAGCAACATCCCACAAGATGCCCAGGCAATGTCATTGTTACTACTACTAGTGCATGGTTTGGCAG